>JAAGKR010006670.1:0-29640 GCA_011419295.1 Clarias macrocephalus
GATAAGATAGGGGTGATGTGCTCGTATCTTCTGGTTCTAGTGAGGACCCTCGCTGCTGCATTCTGCACCAACTGAAGCTTGTTTATACACCTAGTTGAACAACCAGACAGTAAAGTGTTACAATAGTCCAACCTAGAGGTGATAAAGGCATGAACTAATTTTTCTGCATCGTTTAGTGACAATATGTTTCTTATCTTGGCAATATTTCTAAGGTGAAAGAAAGCTATCCTGGTAATATTATCTACATGTGCTTCAAACGAAAGGCTGGAATCTATAATCACACCAAGGCCTTTTACTGTTGCACTTGATGGAACAGAAAGGCCATCTAAAGTTACAGTGTGATCAGAAAGCCTACTTCTAGCAACTTGTGGTCCTATGACCAGAACTTCTGTCTTATCAGGATTAAGCAGAAGAAAATTAATTAACATCCAATCTCTTATGTCCTGCACACACTGCTCAATTTTAGCAAACTGGTTTTTCTCATCTGGTTTTGCTGAGGCATATAATTGTGTGTCATCAGCATAACAATGAAAACTAATACCATGTTTACGAATTATGTTGCCCAGAGGAAGCATGTAAAGGGAAAAAAGCAGTGGGCCTAAAACTGAGCCCTGTGGAACACCAAACTCCACTTGAGAACATGAGGAATGGTCACCATTTAAATCTACAAACTGATAACGATCAGTCAAATAAGATCTGAGCCACAAAAGGGCAGTTCCCTTAATTCCTACTACCTTTTCTAATCTGTGAAGGAGAATACTATGATCAATGGTGTCAAAAACTGCACTGAGGTCCCGTAGCACAAGTATAGTGACGCAACCCTGATCAGAGGCCCATAGGAGGTCGATTACTACTTTAACAAGTGCTGTCTCTGTGCTGTGATGAGGCCTAAATCCTGACTGATACAGTTCATTAATGCTATTTCTATGTAGATGTGAACATAGCTGCTGTGATACTACCTTTTCCAAAATCTTGGAGATAAAGGGAAGGTTTGATATCGGCCTGTAATTAGAAGGCAGACAGGTTATTTTAGCTTCAATGCTTTGCATGTGAGAAGCCGATGTGCTAGTCACAACTAGTTAAGATTAAACTCATACTGAGACAGTGATTTAAGTGTATAACTGTATTTCACTGTTTTTGTTTTTTCTTTTTTTTTTCCTGCTGGCTTTTTTAAATGTCTTGCTTTCTATTAATGGACCAGGATGTGGGGGCCAAGACTAGAAAGTGATGATTAACATTTTTATATGGATCTGACTGTAACACAGCTGCTGTAGTTTTCATGTTTCTCTCTCTCTCTCTCTCTCTCTTTCTCTCTCTCTCTCTCACACACACACTTTTTTTTCTCTCTCACCAGGATAAATATTCAAACAACACAGGATCAGACTCCATGTGAGTATCTAATGATTTCTCCATCAGGTTCCACTGTTTAAAATGTAGATTATGAATACAACATCATACTACAGATAGTATTGCTCTATCTGTAAATGAATATGCTACTAATAAGGAGTATAATGCATGATATATGAGCACACACACATACAAACACAAAATAAAAGATGCTTTATGCACACACACATGGTCACAGCGGTAAATGAAACAGTACACGCCTGCATGGATGTTAACTATATGAGTGAGACAGAGCATGCGAGATGATTACCCACAATTCCGCAGCGCGAATTACAATAACCCAAATTGTTCATCTTGTGCAACGCTCACAAACGGGGATACTTGCAATCAGAGGTTTCATTGTGTATACCAGCAGGCTTTTGCTGTTTGTGGCCAAAGAGTTTTATTTTAACTTTATCAGTCCACAGTACTTGCTTCCAAAACGCACCAGGCTTCTGTAGATGTTCTGTTACACACTTCTGATGTTGGATTTTATGATGGACATGCAGGTAAGGTTTTCTTCTGCTGACGAAGGTTTGAAGAGTCAAAGTATTTGTAAAGCTTTGAAATTGGCATTTATTAATGACAGCTGTTGCCGTGCATCAGATCTAACGAGCTGATTAACGTCTGAAACCTTGTAAAAAGAATCTGAGACTCTGGAACTCTTAGGGTGCCCAAACTTTTACGCAGTGCCATAATAATGTTTTTTTTTTTTTTCAATTTATGGCATCAATGTTTGCTGAAAATATTGTACTTTTTTTTTCATTTCCAAGAGAGACTGTGTTATTCAAAAACTTACCAAAATCTGTTATTTATCAAGCGGTGCCTAAACTTTTGCATAAGACAGTATGTTATATGCTTCAGAGCTAAACTCATCACCTCATCACCAGTGTTAGCTTAATCTCCGTTCTAGCCTAAATACCTGGAGTTCTCTGTGAGTTTGAGTGAAGCAGCATATGTAGCCAGGTGTATGTGCAGGAAGGAAATACCCTCGTCATCACACACTCACCACACTAACAGCGGGTCTCAGTGGGAATCTCGCCGGCAGATATTGTTTCTCTCCAGCCCACAATGATTTAATGTGCTTTCTGTTAATTACATTTTATATAGTCTATTTCACTTAAATTTCTCATATTACTTCATTTATTACATTTGAATTTGACTTGAGTATAGTTTATTATACTGTATATAAACGTATTATTATTATTATTATTATTGCCTGTTTGTGTTGGAGTTCAGTGTGTTTATGAGGCAACAGCATGTCTCTGTCCAGACTCTCGTTTAAAAAAAAAATTATTTCTTATCACATTTTTCACCACACTGATTTACACACTGTCATGATGTCATAGACTTTCCTTTACTTACAGGCTTGATGAGACTGCTTAAACTTTCACTTGACTTTAGAAAGTCTATAATGCCAGCGATTTTTATGGTTGTATTTGGAGTGTGTGTTTGGTCTCTGGTCTGGTGTTTAGATAAAAAGACAACTGTGCCGCTCTCTCTCTCTCTCTCTCTCTCTCTCTCTCCGTCTCTCCGTCTCTCTGTCTCTATGTGACAGTGTGTGTGGCAGTGAGTGTGTTTGTCACATTCTCTCATTTGTCTTTTCTACATTTGTTTATAGAGCATTTAACGTCTTGCTTTATAACCATGTCAAGTTTATCGTAATGATAAATGAGGGCAGAGGAAGGTTCCTGTGGATCAGCATGAGCATTTCACCCAGAAACTCGGGGCAATCAAGTGTTTATGTCTCTAATGCGGTGGAGTTAACAAGTGGTGGACAACACCATCCTGTCGCGGGGCATGGGAATGTTCTGGAATAAAAGAATTCAGGAATAAATACTACACTAATGTACTCAAAATAGAAAAGCTGGAGTTGGTTTTAAAGGGTGTTTTGATTGGTGGGTCACTTCCTTTGTGCTTCCTCTGTTCCCTCCTTCCACAAAAATGCCTCAAATGCCCCACCTTTTCTGAAAGATAAACTTATCTATCTACAGTAGTAAGCTAGTAAGCTCATGCACTAATGAGCACTTCACTGCGCTGGAATCAAAAGCCTGCTTTGATGTGAACGCCCCTTGCAAATCAAACATTTCCTGCAAGTGTTTATAAACAGGAAAATGGTAAAAATTTGGCAGTTTTTTCTCAGACTTAATAATCTTTACAAATACAAATAATCTTTGTAACAATTATAGCAATGAAGTTTGTTCAGTCCTCACTGCCTGTGTGCATTTGCTTTTCTGGGTTATCGTAGAAGACATTTGCATTGTTTTTTTTTTTTTTTTATGTCAATAGGTTAAGAGACAGCAGGAAGAAATCAGAGCTTTTTTAAATGAAGAGGCAGAAATTAATAGATTTATTATTTGTACCAGAAACCATGGCAATAATAGAAACCTTATTGAACAGACACAAGAATGAGATTTATGTCTTTTCATGTTTAATACACGTGTCTAAATAGTAAGTAGAGGACTTACTAGAGATCTTAGATCATAGAAGGCAGCCTTTGTCTTATTGAAGATGAACTTAATTTTGTACTTACCTTGTCTCTCTCCTTTCCCATTTGCATGTCTAATAACAGGACTATTTTAAAGCAGGAATGTGAGAATTATGACCAGAGTTTCCTGCACGTCAGTTTGCTGCCTGCTGTGAGTTGCCCCTTCCTTCATGTGATTTTATTTTTATTTTTGCTATTAACACCATAAAAAAATCCAAAACAATTCTACGAGCCCTTGTACATACAACTCAGCTGATGTATTTCCATATATTAAACATATTAATTGTAATTTTTTGTATGTTATCATATATTTAATATTAATTATTTAAACCAGGTTAATGGAGTTTATTAATACATTTACAATACAATACAGGTTTTTAGACTGAACACCTTTTAAACCTCGGTCACAAATATTCTTACGAACAACAGGTTTGTACAAATTTCCCTGTTCCTACGAATTCAGACATTTGTGGTGGGGATCATAGTTTTCTACAGCCTCATTAGGAAGTAGGTACGGCTGCCGTTTAATTCTAATTAACTAATAATAATTCTGTAACAAAAACAATTCAGAGCATTCTTGAGAAAAAGTTGACTTTTCTATCATAAGGTGGCCATTGGCGGCTATCCTCGCTCTATCTTGCAGGAAAATTTGTGACAATAATTAATTTTCGAGATGGCAATAATGCCGAGAAGACTGCACTTGCAAGACGAAGAAGAAGAAAATCAAGTAGTTGTAAATTTTAGTTCAGCTGCACATGATGTTATCTCTTGACAACTCTCAGCAGAAAATGAGGAATCATACAGGGCACATCCGACTTTTATACAGCCCCCGTGAGAACATCACAAACGACGTACTCCTGCCTTGTGAACACCTTACATTTGCCCAATGAACGCCGTGGCTCTTGAATGCCATACAGTACATATATCGGTTCATATTCAGCCACTGTTGGAAGATGGGCTTTAGGAAATATCTCCTGAATCTACATGATCCCCCGAACATTGTATGTTGTTGTTAGGTTGTTCAGAAGGCACTCTTAAGGAGTGGAACTCATGCTGTTTTCTGAAAAAATATGGACCATCAACAAGGCTATGAACTTACGACCAGGCTATAAATGCTTAAATCTGCCTTAAGAAGACCATAGAAAATGCTCAAAAAATCATTTATACAGTGTTAGCAGCTATTCATATGGGTATTTGTGACCGCTGCTTTACCAAAGTTTATAATCAGCATCCAGGTGGGTTCTTGCATACAGACTTCTTGCATGTGGATGTGATTTATTTGTATTATATAAGTTAATATTTTTTGTGTGTGTGTGTGTGTGTATGTGTATGTGCAGGTGACAATTATACTACTGCTGTCACTTGTCGAGCGCAGAAAAAGGACCTTCGTCTGCGAGAGGAATGTGTTGTGTCTAAGCGGCTGGTTTGGCATCACGGTGTGAGTTTAATAACAAGCTACAGCTTCTGCAAAACTTATATCCCACCCTCTAATATATAATCTACAATACATACAATTAGATTATAATGAATTATTTGTGTGTGTGTGTGTGTGTGTGTGTGTGTGTGTGTGTGTGTGTGTGTGTGTGTGTGTGTGTGTGTGTGTGTGTGTGTGGTTGCTAGACCTGTGGACTTTACGAGCACTCAAGAGAACCGATGGTCCTACGCTTTTGCTTTTGGTGCTGTTACTCAGCACATGGTCAGCTTGACCTTTGGCATAAGTAACCCGCTTCCATTCACACTGCCACCTTATCTAAAAGGTACAACACACACTATAACACACTACACATTAACACACTACAAATGAACACACTATAACAACACTCCCCTGGATAAATTTCCCCTGGAAATCTGCCATAGCCTCCTGTGCCCATGGTCTGTGGACCACTTTACATTTAATAAAGAGTGACCATGTATTGGCATCTTTTATGTTGTGGAGCCATAAGTGTGTAATGAAAAGACAGTAAAAAAGTCACTCCAAAAGGCAGTATCAAAAAACGAGGACCACTTGATGGCCAGACACTCCTTTTCAATTGTGCTGTACTTGTCTCCCTCACTGATAACTTCCTGCTGATAAGCAGTAAAGTGCACTACCTCCCCTCAACCACCAGGCACAAAATGCCCCCAGTGCTATTCATTCTGCAAAATAAAAATGAGAGAAAAGTTAGTAGAACACAACATCTACCCCTATACAAAACCTGTTTATACCCAGGTGAAAGACCTTTTCGAATGGCTTCATCCACTGAACAAATCCGCCACACCATTTTTAGTGTCGGTGGGCTAGTGACTTACAAACTTAAAGTACAAACCTCATATGAAAGCCACCCACCTCAAGGAATGGTCTCAACCCCTGTTTGGCCTCAGGAAACAATGGACACAATGGTGCTTTTTTCACATCTAATGAATTCACTAACTGGCATTTGCGCTTACCTACCGCACATTATCTGTGAGTATCCATTTGAGATGCTTAGTGGAGATGAGCCACTTGGAATAAGATTTCCAGATGGCTTGTCAGGATCAATATCTGAGTCATTTCTCCTTCCATTTAAACAAAAAAGAACAAAAAAGGCCAATATACAACCAGAATTATTCGATGGGTGAGGTGACTACCACTGCTTCCACTCTGATCTCTATTATGAGATTTAATGGTGGTTTGTGGTTGTTTCTTACACATCCTTAAATATATGTAGAGAAATATATACAAATACCAAAAAATGGATGTGTGGATGGTATAGACTGTCCAGAGTCCGGGTTATTTATGAATGTGTTTGTGAGTGTGTGTAGCGAAAGGATGGCTCGGTCTCACCAGTAATATTGAACCAGTCTGGGAGTACGGAAACAGAACCTAAGAAGTTGAATGAATCCAGTAAATGGGATAATCCAGCGTTGCACAGTTTTACTCTTTCTTGAAAGTTGCTTCCCGGGTATTCGTTTATGCCAGATCACGTGACTCGGCATGTCATCAGGATTCCCTCGAGATGTAGCCACACATGCTCGCGAGAGCTCAACACCGGAACCTAAACCACTGTCAATGGGACAAAATAAAACCTTGTGGGTTCATTTCCCGGCGCAGGTGGGCTTAATCAGCCATTAATTAATCCCCTGCTTCATAAAATGACCCTCTTATGTGGTCGCCCAACAAAGTAAATGACTCAAAAAAAGATTTGTTAATTTTGATGAACGAGATTCGAAAAACCAAGTCAGTAAAATGATTCAAACTTCCCATCACTAGAACACACTCTACTAAAACATGCATCAGTAACACACACATACTGTAGGAAAAATCCTATAACACAAATTATAACACATGCTGCACTATGACCGTATGGTAAATGTTTTGCACACGCTCACCTTGTCTTTCCTTAAAATAAATGCTATTTGGTTTGACTTGGTTGTTTTCTAATGCAGTGAGATTCAGTCATTTGTAAATGCAGCTTAACAGTCCACATAGTTTTGGGAGCCACTGTGGCAACTGGTGGTAATATGAGCTAACAGACTCGAATATCAACAATGAAACTGTGTGTGTGTGTGTGTGTGTGTGTGTGTGTGTGTGTGTGTGTGTGTGTGTGTGTGTGTGTGTGTGTGTGTGTGTGTGTGTGTGTATTAGTGTTTATGTATATGGCAGCAGCAATAAAGGTTGGAGTAGCCTGCATGCCGTTATTCATCTGTGTTTCAACATCAAATCAACTATTAGGAGGAATCCTGGGCCTGCTTTATGCAGTCTTCTGGTACACACACACACACACACACACATGCACACTAATTTCATTACTGTATGTGTAGTACAGTATACATCAGGCTCAAAGCTTGACAATGAAATCACAATTATCTATCACAATATTAGTGTGTGTGTGTGTGTGTGTGTGTGTGTGTGTGTGTGTGTGTGTGTGTGTGTGTGTGTGTGTGTGTGTGTGTGTGTGTGTGTGTGTTTTCAGGTTCAGTTTGCAAATGTGGGAGTTAGTCTGGTGCAGTGATTCAGCAAACAAGGGTGGTTTAAGACATCACTTATTGGAGCATGAATGGGTGAGTGCAGCGTTCTGCAGAGAGAATATCACAAAGATAAATAAATGTATACAACACAGGAAATTGTGTGTGTGTGTGTGTGTGTGTGTGTGTGTGTGTGTGTGTGTGTGTGTGTGTGTGTGTGTGTGTGTGTGTGTGTGTGTGTGTGTGTGTGTGTGCAGTTACTGGACCTCCCACATTTATTCTGTTTGGGGTTCCTGGTCTGTCGATTTGGATTTCAGATAGTGAAGGATGTTCTTATCTGGATGAATAAACTCAACATACAGGTCTTTCTATCCATCTCTCTCTCTCTCTCTCTCTCTCTCTCTCTCACACACACACACACACATACACACACACACACACACACACACACACACACACACACATCTCAGTGCTTTCGTACTCTTTCTCTTAAGCCTTTATTCCCAATACAAATTGAAATGACAATAAACAAACTTGCTAATAAACCACAGGTGAAGGCATTACATGTTACCTGCTGGGTTCATCTGTGACATTTGACCGCGCACACACATACTCCCCCATAATCACCTGACTGAAGCCAGAGAGTCATCTGGCCTGAAACAATCTGGCACTTTAGCCATTTAAGCTTAAGTGGCACAGGTGCACAGATGGCTGATCTTAAGCTTAAATGGCTAAAGTACCAGACACCAACAAATGGTCCATGCCCTTGCATTTTTCATGCACTGGAGTCACTGGAAGAAGGGATGATCAGAACAAAGGGTTAAAGCGATCCCTGTAGGTAATATAGATAGTGAGGGTGAACTACTTCATGGCCAGACACTCCTTCTCGATGGTGCTGAAGAAAATGAATAGGCCCAACATAAAACTGGTGGTAAGAAGACTGTTCCCTTTCAAAAGCTACACTCGATAAAAATTAATTAAAAAAATTTTTCTCCAAGCGCTCAAAGTTAGACGACAGGTTTCTGTCAGGTGGCCAAGGGGAGGGGCCTCAACAACGGTCCCTCCCCTTCTTTGCCGACCTCAATGACTAGTTAACTCATTCATGAAATAAGCCCTACTTATGTCGTATTTTTGTGCCATCGACACATTTGTTGATGCGAAAGCGCGCGGTTATATGATGATGCCCTAGATAGAAGAGACGCTTGCGGGCTATCTCTCTCCTGGGAGCTCATCCTCTCTGAAAAAGCCCACACTCCCCACCAAACCGTGTAGACTAACATCTTCGTTGGTGGGCAAAGCTTTTCAGGCAGCAGGTCAGGCTGGTGCTGCCCTGCACACTATGGTGGTTTTGCAGGCATACCAGGCTGACCTGCTGAAAGATCTGGGCACTGGTGGGTCTGTCAATGACACAGCGTTTGCGGAGGTACACCGAGCCACAGATTTATCTTTCCTCCTTGATGCCCCCATCTCGCCTTCCGGCCTCTTTGGAGATGCTGCAAACATCGTCGCCACTAGGTTTTGGGAGGCGAAGCTCCATAAGCAGGCCTTTGTGAGGTTTTTCCCCCACCGTGCTCAGGAGTCGGGACCGTCGGCCTCCCAGTCCCAGTCATGTTTCAGAATGCCGAACATGTAACACATCGAGATGTCGTCCTAGCTCATCTTGATTCTTATTTTCGTATTTTAGCTGCATCGCCAGTGATACCCTTCTGTGGCCTTCTGCACACGAGAACAGTTCAGTTGTGGCTAAGCACCAAGAGATTTCATCCAAGGGCCAATCCCCAGAGGCAAATAAGGGTTACGTGCCAGCGGCTTCATAACCTTTCTATGTGGTTCAGACCCTGGTTTTTGACTCTGGGTCCCACTCTAGGTCCGTGTTGTCATCGCAATTTGATAACGACAGAAGCTTCCCTCACGGGCTGGGGTGCGGTCTTAGATGGCCATCCAGCCCAAGGGATCTGGAGAGTCCATCTTCTTGCAGGGCACATCAATTGCTCGAAATGATGGCACTATTTGTGACCCTGAAGTACTCTTTCCAGCAGTCGAGAGGCTACCATGTCCTAGTGCGGGTCGACAACACTACTGTAGACTCATACATAAATCGCCAGGGCGGACTGCGTTCGCGCCGCTGGAAAAAGCTAGCGTGCCGGTTTCTGCTTTGGGCATAGGACAAGGAGTCTGAGTCCTTCGGCTCCCCTGGGACTGGACACGATGGCCCATAACTGCATCTTTATGCATTTCCCCTGGTAGCTCTGCTTCCGGAAGTCCTTGCAAACGTCTGTCAACAAGGCTTGCACCTCATATTGATAGGGCTCCGATGGCCGACCAAAATGTCATTCTCAAATGTAATATCTCTCCTCGACCATTCACAGTGGTTGATTCCAGTGAGGAGGGATCTTCTGTCTCAGACACAGGGAACAATATTTCATCCCCGGCCTGAGCTTTGGAACCTTCACCTCAGGCCCCTGAAGAGGGCCAATTAAGAGATGCTGGTTTTCCAACCAGTGTAATTGAAACAATACTAAGTGCTAGGGCTTACTTACACTTACTGTGTCCAGTTCGTGCTCTTCAGATTTACATCCACCGTACTAGCCAGTGGCGTAAGTCAGAGCAGTGGCATAAGTCAGAGCAGCTTTTTATGTGCTATGGGGACCACAACCGGGAGGCGGCCGCCACTAGACACAGGGAAGTACCCGATAGAGGTAAACTTCACCCCCCCAAAAGCGAACCTCAGGAGCCTCCTGTGTTGTGGCAATATTTCTAAATGAAATATCCGTCCTTCAGGTCGATTGTCAGAAACCAATCTTCTGATTGGATTTGAGAAACTATCATCTTGACCGTCAAAATTTTTAACTTTAGTGTTCTGAGTAGCTTATTTATTTTATTTTATTTATCCTTTATTTTACCAGGAATGTCCCATTGAGACAGACAGAGAGTCAGGCTATTACAGTCATTATCGCTTCTTCCAGGGAGTCCTGGCCAAGGTGGCAGCAACAAAGTTTAAAAGTTTTAACATATATACACATAAAACAAACAATGTTAACACATATAAACATACAGATATTTCAAAAAAGCAATTACATAAACAGACACAGACTAAACGACAATCAAATGGAAATTCCAAAATGTAAAAAATAAATAAATAAATAAATAAATAAATAAATAGAGAGTTATGAACAAGAAAAGAGAAGAGGAAGGGAAGAATTTAAAATATACGTGTATATGAACTAAAAAATTATGAAAAATAACTTTGTTGTATAAGAACTGAGTTTAAAAGATTTTTGAAAACATTTAGATAGGGTAGGGAATCCAAATTTAGGATATTTTGTAATGAATTCCACTCATGTGGTGCATATAAAGAAAAAGCAGTTTTGCCAAACTCTGTCCGTGCTATTGGAGAATGAAGAAGGAGTTTTACTGATGAACGTGTACTATAAGTGTTAGTGCGAAGTGTCAGCAGATTGCATATGTACTGAGGTAGTTTACCCATTAAAGCCTTTGCAATAAATAGTAGGCAATGAGATTTCTTTCTAAGGTGCAATGATGTCCATTGCACCATGTCATATAGATTACAGTAATGTGTTCTTGCTGCTGCACCAGTTACAAATCTCAAAGCAGAATGATAGACAACATCCAGTTTTTTTAGATGGAATGAAGATGCATGCATATATATTATGTCACCATAATCTACTACTGATAGGAAAGAGCTCAGTACTAATCACTTTCTGGCAGTGAAGGGAAACCATTTTTTTAATGGTAAAAAACTAATTTAGGACAAAGTTTTCTCAGTATACTTTCTATATGGGCTCCAAATGATAACTTGTCATCAAGCCAGATTCCAAGATATTTGTAAGAATGTACCCTTTCTAGTTGTGTGCCATCTAATGTTAAAAGAGTATACTCAGAGTAAAAGCATGAGCGAGTAAAAATCATGAATTTTGTTTTTTTGGCATTTAACAACAGTTTTAATTTAAGAAGGGTCAACTGTAAAGAGTTGAAAGCATGCTGTAAGGAATCCATTGCTTCTTGCAATGATGATGCAGTCATATAAAGAATTGTGTCCTCAGCATATAAATGGGTTTTTGCTGGGTCTAAACCCATTCACATATTATTTATGTAAATGGAGAATAAAACAGGCCCCAAAATTTAACCTTGGGGCACTCCAGTTTTTACTGTAAGTAACCTGGATCTAAAATCCTCTATAACTACACACTGAGTTCTTCCAATTAAATAATTGGAGAACCAGTCCAGAACAGTGCTACCAAAGCCTATAGCCTGTAAACTTTGTGAAAGAAGACCATGGTCAACAGTTTCAAATGCTTTTGTTAAATCTATAAATATTGCAGCACATGATTTTTTGTTGTCCAAAGCAGTGATTTTATAATTTGTGACAGAAGTTACTGCAGTTATTGTACTATGGCCTTGTCTAAAACCAGACTGACTAGGGGATAAAATATTATTTCCAGACAAAAAGTTTTTAAGTTGTTCATTTATAATTGATTCAAATAATTTGGCTGTAACAGACAATCTGGAAATAGGACGATAATTGTCTAAGCAGAAGAGTTGCCTCCTTTTAATAATGGGAGGACACATGCTGACTTCCAGGAGCTGGGAATTTCCCCACTGCATAAACTAAGATTAAAAATAGAGGCAATGGGCCCAGCAATCAAGTCTGCAGCTGTCTTTAAAAAATAAGGTTAAATTTGATCTGGCTCAGCAGACTTTTTACAATCTAGATTTAACAAAGCCTTATGGACCTAAGAAGCGGAAATAGAGGAGAAATTAAAGATCACAGGACTATTGGCGTTGGTAGCTGGGCAATCTCCAAAGATTCCAGTTGGACTAGACTGAGTATGTAAGCCAGCATCAATGAAGTGTTTATTAAAGGCCTCTACCATGTTGTGTTTGTCCTTTATATCACTTTGATTAATTGTAAGAAACTCAGGAAGAGTGGGAGGTGCTATATCTCCAGCCATTGATTTAATTAATTTCCAAAATTTTTTAGGATCATTTAAATTTTTATCTATTAAGTGAAGGTAATATTCACTTTTAGTATTTTTAATCAGTTTAGTGCACTTGTTTCTCAGTGCTCTATAATCTGCCCAAAGTTTAGCGTCATTACTGACCCAAGCAGTGTCTCTTTCCTCTTTTCCTATTTACGGCTGTAATAGCATCATTGAACCATGGGTTATCTTTACCACTGACCCTAAACTTTTTCATAGGTGCATGCTTATTAATTAAGGAGAGAAAAGTTTTTTTTTGTTTAATTCCATGAACATTCTACATCCACCATTTTATAAACAAGTTTTAAGTCACCATGAAATACATCATGAAGGAAAGCCTGCTCATTAAAACTTTTATAATTCCGTTTAAAAATAAAACGGAGTTTACAACTTCTTACACATGCTACTATACAATGATCACTGACATCATTACAGAATATTCCCACAGCAGAATATTTATGCGGAGCATTTGTTAGAATGATGTCCAACAAAGTGGACTTGTCCATGCATTTTGGATTTAATCGTGTTGGAGACTGTATCAGCTGCGTTAGGTGCACAACATCGCAGATGTCCTTAAGTACATTCGAAGGGGTTGACAACCATTCCCAATTTAAATCCCCCATGAGAATAAGCTCTCTGTCGGATAAGTTTTGTAAAATATCCAAGAGAAAAGTAGTGGTCTCGAGTAAAGCTGACGGTGGGCGATAACAACCTACTATTACCAAGTCAGCGCCGCTGGGGAGAATTTATTTAATAGCTACTAATTCCAGGGGTTAGGTTTGCTAATTGTTTTAATGAGAGAACAGTTCAACATACTTTTGACATAGATTGCAACCCCCCCTCCTTTGCTTATGCGATCAGATCTAAAAACATTATATCCACCAATGCGTATCATAACGTTCGAGATTGACGGTTTCAGCCAAGTTTCAGACAAAACAACAACATCGCATTCAGTCAGCTTTATCCACAGACGAATAGCGTAAATTTTGTTAATCAAACTGCGTACATTGGCATGAATAAAACGTAATTCACAACTATCTTTGAGTTCGCCTGGATTTTGAAGTTGTATCAGCTCAGGGCCCGGATTCGGATGAATATTGCCTGATATGAGTAATATTCATCCGAATCCAGGCCCTGAGCTGATACAACTTCAAAATTACGTGATATGAGTAACAGGAGAATCATCGAATCAGTCTTTATTGGATAGCGGTGATAGTAGTGGTCACCTGATGGGTTTTTCCTGTCTACATTTACCTACAATAGAGTTGAGTTCAGATAAGCACATCTCTTGCAGATACGGGTTCTCGGTTGCCCAACAGAAAAGCCCAGAAATCCAATGAAATTATGTGAAAATTTTGTTATCCAAATATGGCATAGTAGCCGCTCTTGGCAGAGTAATCCACAGAAAAGTATTTAGTCCATCATCAGACGCTAACTCTACAAATGGTCCAGCCAGTGCGAGAGCACTCAACAGGTAGAGCAACCCAGCAGTACACATAGTGTATAATTGTTTGCACTCAGATCATATAAAATGGGCCAAGAATCTCTCTAGATAGTTTTAGCTGAATAGCTAATAGCTAGGCCTCAGTCCAAGTGGAGCAGGTAACAGCTAGGCCTTAGACCAAGTGGAGCAGGTAACAGCTAGGCCTCAAACCAAGTGGAGCAGGTAACAGCTAGGCCTCAAACCAAGTGGAGCAGGTAACAGCTAGGCCTCAAACCAAGTGGAGCAGGCTTAGATGAATCTAATAAATGCCTCATCCAAAAACCAATAAGATAGCTGGAAGATAATGTTCTTAAAAAAAAATTCACTCATTCACGATAAAATAACATAAAACATCATCCATTAAGCACACACAAAAGAATGGATGTCAGACATAGACACAAACAATGGACTGGTGTAGCTGCCATCTTGGATTGATTGATGTACTGATTGATTGATTGTAGCAGTACCACCTGCAAGGATCTAGAATTGGCACCCCCAAACATGTTTGACACCAAACATCTAACGCCCCCCCTTCCCCCCTTTTTTTCTTGGACCAAGAAAAACCAGCAGTAGCAGCCTGACTGTGTGTCTGGCAGGAGAACGTGTTCTATGGCCCCTATACCCAGCAAAGTCTGTAATTGTTGTGCGCAATGCGCAGGATCCTCTGAGCCCAGGGAGATATACTTGGCAGTAGCTTCCACGCTGCCAATTTATCTGAAAGGGGCACAAGTCTCAATACTTTGCTAGGTGGAGGGGGGGGGTTGGGGGGCATTAGATGTTTGATGTCCTGAAAACATGGCAGGAGGCAAACTAACCTAACACCTAACACTTCGTTGGTGACCACTCTTCTGAACACCAGTGGTGGCGAAGATTTGGGCAGCCTCCTGAGCGTGCCAATAAGGAGTGCTTATTCACTCTGGAATACCACATGCCCCTGCCGTGGGGGAGACACCCTCATGGCATTTCACCAGCCCCAGGACCTCTTCTTTGAGGAGATGATGTTACTCAGGTCCAGTCTTTTAAAGGCGGACTGAGAAGTGCGGCGAGTCATACTCCAGTCCTTACGAGGGGGTGCTCGCCTCGCCACACTCTCCTTCTGCGCTTCACGCCTCACTAGAACCAGACCTGGTCGGGACTGGGTGGTCGACGGTCCCGACTCCTGAGCACGGCGGGGAAGAAACCTCACAAACGCCTCCTCATAGTGTTTGGCCTCCAGAAACCTATTGGTGACGGTGTTCAATCCGTTGCCGAATAGGTCGGAAGGCGAGATAGGGGCATCGAGGAGGAACAAATGCTCCTTGTCCTTGATGCCAGTGAGGTTCAGCCACAGATGTCTCTCCAAATCCATGGCTCGGTGAAGAGGCTTCTTGGTCGATGGACCCGTCGGTGCTCCGGTTCTTCAGTAGATCAGCCTGGTATGCCTGCCACACCGCCACGGTATGCAGCACTGCATCGGCCTGACCTGCTGACTGGAAAGCCTTCCCCACTAGTGAAGATGTTAGTCTACATGGCTTAGTGGGGAGTATAGGCTTCTTCAATGAAGATGAGCACCAAGGAGAGAGATAGCTCGCAAGCATCTCCTCAAAATGGGGCATCATCATGTAGCCCCGCGTCTTTGCACAAATATACGGGACGAATAAGGTTTGCTCTATGAACGAGTTACCTCATCATGGAGATCACCAAAAAAGGGGGGGGGGGAGACCTTCGTTAAGAAATGCGAGCCGGGCGCGAAGCACTTTGATCGGAAGCAGATCAGAGTGTGCAGATCACACTGCTCACATTGTCTGTCGAATCCACGGAAAGCGTGATCTTCACCCAAACACTCAAAACAAAGAGCATGACAATCGTCATCGGAGAGAAGCCTCTCGCACGGAGATAAACATCTCTTCCTAAACTCAGCCATTAGTTTCGCTTTCTTTTTTTTCCTTTTCTTTTCTTTTCTTTTCTTTTTTTTTAACTGCCGCACAGTATCGTTAGAGACACACATGCAAACACAATACAGCCTTAAAGACAAAGACATGTTTCCGGTTCAGAGCTATTTATAACCTCCAGGTGTACCTGGTCAGATGACGTCACCTGACTGAGGTTGTACGGGCCAAGTTTTTGGCGTGTTTGACACACATGCTTCAACAACCGGTCAGCGGAGACCTCTTCCCATAGCGCTTTCAAGCCCAGCATCGAGTATAACTTTTGAAAGGGAACTTTCTTTAGTCCATATAGAAATGGTCTGACCCATCTTGGGCACCAAGAAAAGCATTCCTGCATCCCAATCCAAATTTTTACATGGTTTGTATAACCAAGAAGGGGCAAAAACAGAACATAAATTACAAAAACATGGCAATGTGTGCTCTGTGGGACAGTGTGTGGTCTTCACAGTGGACCAAGCTGAATTGGCCATCACTGTTTAGATTTACATCCAGACCCAACTCCACCCCACCCCTCCTTTCATTAACTACCATCATGAACCACATCTCTCCAAAGTATCAGGAGACTGAATTGGTAAATCTGTATTTGTCTATCTGATTGTCTTCATAGTTCATAGTTACCATTCCCATCTCACTGTGTGGCCTCACATGGTCACTTGCCAAGTAATTTTAAGCATGATGTGAATGTAAACTGAGCATTTTATCTCCAATCTGTTTACCTGATTTGGAGCCGATGTCAAGGCACTGCCTATCCAGCCAGTGTTGTGCATTCCACACCTTGGCTATCCTTATTGCATGACCCATACACAAGCATTTTCTTGATCAAAATTTAAAAAATCCAGGCCAGCCCATCCCTGGGATTAGGAGACTGGTGAGGTCTCCTGCACCTTCACTTGCACTATATACTTTTTCCTGAGATCAATCAAGATAAGAACAAGTTGATATTTGTAGACACCCCTGTTCCCACATCTATGCTTCAGGCTTTGCTAGATGGAGGTCTGATTTCACCCACCAGGCTACATTCCTGCTGGATTGGAGAAGGCTTGAAACATGTTGAGAAACCAAACCATCGTTCTTGTTTTTCTGCGGAAATGGTGGTGCTAGAAATATGTGGCTTTCTTGCATCACTAGCTATCCTGCCTGGGCTTTTCTTCAATCCTGGTGGGCACAGAATATTCCACTCTGGGGAGGGGAACCATCAAAGAGGAAGGAAAGAGTGGGGGAAAAAGAGGATATGGACATGACACCAAGTGGTCTTCAACCAGTTGGAGTGCCCCTGTCAACAATACTAGACTATGGCACTGGATATACTTAACTACCCATGCTATCAGTCATGTGATGCACTATTCAAGCACCGTCTGGTCAATGATTCCCTCATCATCATGCTCCTTCGCTAGTAGGTTGGCATAATGGAGGCTCTGCATAAAAGGTGGCCTTGCTTGTGAAATCTCATCAAGTGGAAGTGGTGTCAGTGATGGGTATGGCCATCATTTCATGATTGCATCCATTAGATTTTCACATCTAAGCATGCTGTCGGTGGGGAATTCCTGAGCAATGAGCTGAGCTGCACCAATAATTACTGTTTTGTGCTAGTTCTGGGCATTTTTCTCTGGTCTTTACTACTTTATTCACCCATGTTTGGAGACCTGGCGCATGGTTCCTTTGTATTGGGGTTTTTCTCTATTTGTTTCTCTGCAAGCCAGTCCATCTGCAACATACCTCTGAGCTCAGGAGAACAGGTCAAAGAACAGCCAGCACACGAGTGCTCTTTCACCAGTTTGATTTTTATTCGATAAGCACACACATATATAGTAGCTACACACCCTCCTGTGCGGGCAAAGCACAGTATGGGAGGCTTATCAAGGACAAACAAGAGAAAATATTATGACATTTTGCTATGCAGTTTACAAAATAAAAAACTAAAAAGGCCGAAGAAAAACCAAGAAGGCCGAAGAAATAGAGTGTGCCTGCTCTTGACTTCTTGACACCCTCTTTTCGTCCTCGCACACAGCGAATATCCTTCTCACATGAGGACAGAGTGTTCCGTTCAACAGAAAATATCACAAAAACAAGAGGAGATCATAGATGTCAACATTTTTCCCTTACAGATGAGTAATAAGTAATTAAAACAATATTAAATGAAACAAGAGACAGTGTCGTAATTTAAGACATACAGTAGAGCACAGTATAGTATATATATGCTATATATATATATATATATACTGGTCCTTCTCAAAAAATTAGCATATTCTGATATAATATGCTAATATAGTTCATTATTTTCTGTAATATACTGACCTTTTATTGTTTTAATATTGATGATTTTGGCATACAGCTCATGAAAACCCAAAATTCCTATCTCAAAAAATTTGCATATTTCATCCAACCAATAAAAGAAAAGTGTTTTTAATACAAAAAAAGTCAACCTTCAAATAATTATGTTCAGTTATGCACTCAATACTTGATCTGGAATCCTTTTGCAGAAATGACTGCTTCAATGCGGCGTGGCATGGAGGCAATCAGCCTGTGGCACTGCTGAGGTGTTATGGAGGCTCAGGATGCTTCGAAAGAGGCCGTAAGCTCATCCAGAGTGTTGGGTCTTGCGTCTCTCAACTTTCTCTTCACAATATCCCACAGATTCTCTATGGGGTTCAGGTCAGGAGGGTTGGCAGGCCAATTGAGCACAGTAATATCATGGTCATGGTCAGTAAACCTACCTTGATTTTCGAATGACATGCAAAATTTGCTTTCATCCAAAAAAAGTACTTTGGACCACTGAGCAACAGTCCAGTGCTGCTTCTCTGTAGCCCAGGTCAGGCGCTTCTGCCGCTGTTTCTGGTTCAAAAGTGGCTTGACCTAGGAAATGCGGCACCTGTAGCCCATTTCCTGCACACGCCTGTACGCAGTGGCTCTGGTTTACTGACCATGACCATGGTATTACTGTGCTCAATTGGCCTGCCAACTCTCCTGACCTGAACCCCATAGAGAATCTGTGGGATATTGTGAAGAGAAAGTTGAGAGACGCAAGACCCAACACTCTGTATGAGCTGAAGGCCACTATCAAAGCATCCTGGGCCTCCATAACACCTCAGCAGTGCCACAGGCTGATTGCCTCCATGCCACGCCGCACTGAAGCAGTCATTTCTGCAAAAGGATTCCCGACCAAGTATCGAGTGCATAACTGAACATAATTATTTGAAGGTTGACTTTTTTGTATTAAAAACATTTTTCTTTTATTGGTCGGATGAAATATGCTAATTTTTTGAGATAGGAATTTTGTGTTTTCATGAGCTGTATGCCAAAATCATCAATATTAAAACAATAAAAGGCTTGAACTACTTCAAGTTGTGTGTAATGAATCTAAAATATATGAAAGTCAAATGTTTATCAGTATATTACAGAAAAAAATAAACTTTATCAGAATATGCTAATTTTTTGAGAAGAACCAGTATATATATATAGCATTTTTCCCTTACACTTTGTTTATACTTGAGATCAGCTGTTAGCTCTGCACCCAGCAGTGGTGCTGCCGGCAAACAGTGAGGTGAGGAGGAAGAGACGGGGGTGTCGAGCCGGGAGGGAGCGTCATCGCCCAAGAAGGAAACGTTACGATAGACGACCATCTATCCCTTCTGTAATCATGGGAAATGTGAGATCTCTCGGAAACAAGATGGACAAGCTAACAGCACTAACCCGATCTCAGAGGAAGTACTAGCAGTGTAGCATCATGATGCTAACGGAGTCCTGGCTAACACCGCTAACTCCGCACATGAACGCTGCCCGGACAGGACGAGGGCGAGCAGTAAGAGGAAGGGAGGGGGGCTGGCAGTGTTTGTGAACGACAGATCGTGTAACCCTGGGCACATTACTGTGAAAAAACAACTCTGCAGCAGAGACATTGAGCTGTTAGCCATTAGCATGCGTCCTTACTATCTTCCACGAGAATTCTCGCAATATATATAGAATGTACTCTCAATAACAGCGTATAAGAAGCTGTCCTCAAGCAGAAGAGCAGGGCCTTCAAATCTGGAGACAAGGAGAAGCTGAAAAGGGTGCAGAGAGAGCTGAAAGGACTGATCAGGGATGAGAAAGACAGCTATAGGCAGAAGATGGAAAACCAGCTTCAGCAGAACAATGTTAGCAAAGTCTGGAGAGGCCTTAGAACCATCTCAGGCCACAAAGATCAAAACTTTCTGCCCATGGGGGATGTGAGGTGGGTAAATGAACTGAATAACTTCTTTAACAGGTTTGATTCTTCTAGGATGTCTTTAACATTGGCTGCAGACACCAACCACCATTGCTGCTGTTCCACCTCTGACCCAGACAGTTTACACATCCTCACAACCTGCAAACTGCTCCCCACCCCCAACCACAGCATCCAGTACACATCCAACACATGGATCCAGCCTGTCTGTCTCAACCTTTCAGGTCAGGAGGGAACTGAGGAGGATCAAAGCCAAGAAGGCAGCAGGACCAGACGGAATCAGATCAAGAGTTGTCAGGTCCTGCACAGATCAGCTGTTTGGGGTGATGGAGCTCATTTTCAACCTGAGCCTAAAGCTGGGGAGAGTTCCACAGCTATGGAAAACCTTGTGTGGTACCAGTGCCGAAGACCCCACATCCCAAGGACCTAAACAGCTACAGTCCAGTGGCTCTGAAATCCCACTTGATGAAGACCCTGGAGCTTCTTAATCTTTAACTTTCTACTGTCCTCTTGGTGCTATGGCAAAACAAATTTCCCACTTGTGGGACTAATAAAGGTTTATCTTATCTTATCTTATCTTAATTGTAACAGCCGGTGTGTTTTAGGCCATCCCTATAGTACTGTAGCCTGTTCATACAACTCCAGAAAATTGTTCGTCCCCCATCTTGGCCAACATGTACAATTACTTTGTAATATAAATATAATATTATATTATAATATATCTTCAAGCTACCATTTTTCTAACATAGCAGTGTTGACATTTATGTGTATGATGTGGAGTGTATGTGTTCTGCAGAAAGAAGTAAACAAGGAACATTACAAATATGTACAGAGATTATTGCGACGACCAGCTGAACGGTATGCGCACACACACCCGCACACACACACACACACACACACACACACACACACACACACACACACACACACACACACACACACTATTAACCATTGTTTTACACTCCAGGTCTGTGCAGAAGAGCTGGTTTCAGAAGAAAGTGTATGAATGGGATCCATACTTTAAATTCCCAAACAGGATCATCGTCACCGTCGTGCTCTCCTTCCTAAGTTTGTACATGGTACATTTGTGTTTATGTTTGTGGGTATATATAAACTTATTTGCAGTGCTTTGTCAAGTGTGTAGCTAATGAGAGACATTATACCAGGACTCATAAAATCCCAAAAAAAGTATATGGGATAAACATATTATCGTATCGATATCATCATATCTCCCAACACTACTTGTGCCTGGTCTCTTTTATTCTGTAATTAATGTTCCATCATGATGGGAGTAGTATCTTTCACAATGACATCACCATTTTCAAATGACCAGGTATCTGTGTGTGTGTGTGTGTGTGTGTGTGTGTGTGTGTGTGTGTGTGTGTGTGTGTGTGTGTGTGTGTGTGTGTGTTTTCGGTAGATGGTGTTATTGGAGCAGGTTTTATCTTCATACTATATCGACGAGCTGTGGGACAACATTTCTAATTACATGTATAACAGCACACTAGACCTATCAAAGTTCATTGAGCACCTGGTCTATGCTAAATGTAAGATGTCTTGTTTTTTACATTTGATAAGTTGACAATGATTAAAATCCTAACATTTCATTGAGCTTCTAAAACTGCTAACACTACATTTGCATTTACATTTAGGCATTTGGGAGATGTTCTTATTGAGAGCCATGTACAAATGTGCTTTTTTTATCACATTTTTTATTCAATTGTGTTTATATTTATGTCAGACACCTGGTACATGTCCTCAGCCTGCGCGGCATTCTCGTCTGTGATACACATTAGCCATGTGTTCGTGTATTACAGGTTTGCAAAACAACAACTGAAATCTTATAAATCCATATGAATGAGCTATTACTACAAAAATGATAATGTTAGAACAGGTACATTAATATTAACTTTAAATAATTGTAAATGTGTTTTATTGTTTATTTAATTCTACAGGAAGCACATCAAATCAATGTGGGCTGGAGAAAAAAAATACCTACCCAGGAAATACAAACCGAGCCCTACTGTTAGTTTGGTGAGTGTGTATTTTGTTTTGCCTTAAAATGCATGATGATGGTTTAAGGTCAAAACAAACAAAAACATGAATTGTATAAAAAACAGTTCATATTCATACTGCAGTACTACAACCAACGCATCAAACTGCACTGAGATAAAGCATACCTAGTTATTTTGGAAGCCATATTCAGAGTATAATGCCTTCTAGATTTCTCTTGGTGTGTTGACCAAGATGCCAATACCAGACAGTGTCAATGAGTAAGCTCCTTTTTCCTGAGGAAGTTGAGTATCTCTTGGACCTTCTTGGATGATGTTGCTCGTTATCAGGTCCTACCTATGAAGCTGCTCATGCCTGACCCCAGGAATGTACACAGGTCTATAATGGTTATTGGTTGGTTGCCAGTTCTAAAGGGATCTTTGCCATTTTTTTAGAAATCTGTGATCTGGGCCCGTATTTACTAAGCATCTTGGATCACTCCTATCCTATCCTATTAAATTTGAATTGCACTCAAATCTATTTAATTTAGGAGTAAAGAATATTCCTCTTAAATCTTAAAGTAGGAGATGGAAGTTGTTTATGAAGCTTCAAACTCTTACTTCCTAACTCCTAGCAAAGCATGTGCCATCACTGTTTATGACACTGAGAGCCGCAAAGTACGCTTCACGTTATAGAAGGTGTTGTAGTTTTGACAGGTTTTTAAAAGGAGTAAAGGCAATAGGATTAATTCGGCATTAGTTGTGTGAAAGCTTCATAGACACAAACATTTAGATGCTTTTAGATGCATGACACAGCTGCATGAAGTTATCCTAATCAGACTGCTCCAATCACATCTGTTTCAAACCCCTATAATAGAGCAGTGTAAAACTGTCATAATCTGATCAAAATGATTTTGAAATGAAAGTGAAACTGGTATGAGAGCATTTTGATGGCAGAGAAGGTAGTAAAAAGTAATGGATATTATTAAAAGAAAATTCTGTCCTACTCTTACTTCTAAAGATAAAAAGTGAGTGTAACGGCTTTTTTTGAAAGCACCAATATCACCTGTCAGTTTGCCGCATGTACCCCTGAGAAGTGTAAAACATGGGCGTACGGCATGTTAATGAAGTGATGAAATGCTGCTTATAACAGAAAATGTCAAACAACTCGAATAATTTAACATAAAATTGTGAAATTTATAATAAATATGATTATTGTGGATGATGTCCACAGCTTCATCAATGCAGCTGATGCTGCATGGTGAGGAAAGACCAAAGTTTTATTTATTATTTCTGACACGGTCGGCTGTGTCATTGTTTCAAAGCTGCATATTTGCGGTTACTAAAAAAATTTACAGGATCAGTCACCTGCAGAGACAGTATACGAAATGTTCATTAATGGACCAGTTGCATACCGTACAAGATGTGTTTATAAAAGTATTCTATTTTTGTCTAAAACTATCTTTTATGAGCTCTTTATCACTCACTGTTACTAAAACATCTCTCCTCCACACACGTTTCTTCCTGAACGCCATTTCCTTGCTACTCCTAACCATTTAGGACACCTCTGGTGCTCTCCTACATTTTGGTGGAGGTAGGAGTGATGATCTATTTTAAGAATGTTGATAAATTGCTCTTATTCCTACTCTTAAGTACTCCTAAGGATTTTTGGCTACTTGGGAGCAATTGCCTACTCTGTGATGCTTAGTAAATACAGGCCCAGTTCTTTCATTTTTGAGGTGTTAAGCAAATATCAGTGAGTAAATATCTCCAGCAACCCCCAGGAGGACTAGAAATTATGGATATAATAATAGAGCAAGGAAACTAAATGAACACAGGACAATTATACACCTGGCAACAACCAAAAACGAATGGAAATATCACTAGCAGAGACCAGGAAGTCTCTGGGCCGGTGTGTACACAAATAAGAGTGCATAAATCATATTTTACCTGCTTAAAATTACTTTTGTTATCCCTTCTACAGGGTGGGCTTTTGAAATATCCAGGTTATCAGATTGCTTTCACACTGTGGGGTAAGTGCACTAATGAAAGTGGATCACAATCATTCACATATCAAACTAAAAGAAAATATATCGACTGAATACATTTCCACATCATTTTGTAATGTGATTGTTTCTGTTGCTTTTCAGGTTATCTTATTGTACACTTGACGATGTTTGTGGGTGGTTTGGTGTTTGTGTATATGGTTGTACACCCAATCAGGACAAATGGCTTTCTTCATTGGCTAAATGATTTAATCATTGTTTTGTAAGTTTGAGTTTATCAGTCCTTTTTATTTTATTTTTATTACAGATCATCTGTTGGTGTAAATATTTTCCGGTATAGGAGTATGCCATGGCTATATACCAAAGTGAACAAGTGAGGTTATTGCTGCTGTCTCTTGTTAACAGACAGCAGAAAGTTCAGTCCAAGAACTTACTATTATTCATTATTCCAATCCCAATCAGCAAAATGTTTATCTCTACAATATTGTGACTTCCAGATCCTTGAAATTCCTCTATATCAGGTCACACTACATCCATACTATACAAGAGCACATATACAGTCTTATGCAAAAGTCTGGGCATCCCTTAATGAATAACTGATTTTGTTGAGTTTTTAATTGAAAAGATAACACAGAAGAGAGACACAGTCTCTCTTAAAAATGGGGAAAAAATGCACAATATTTTCCACCATGGAATATCTCAAGTGATCCACCACCATGCTTAATAGTTGGCAAGGTGTTCTTTTCATGAAATGTTGCTCTTTTTTTTTCTCCAAAAATGCCTTTGCTGATTGTGGCCAAAGAGTTCTATTTTAACTTCATCAGTCCACAGCACTTGTTTCCAAAACACATCAGGCTTCTGTAGATGTTCTGTTACATACTTCTGATGTTGGATTTTATGATGGGGATGCAGGTAAGGTTTTCTTCTGCTGACTCTTCCATGAAGGTCTTGTGGAATGGTGCACCACCACTCCTTAGTCTGCTAAATCTTCCTCCATGTTTTTTGCAGTCAAATAGGGGTTTTGATTTGTCTTTCTGACCAGCATACAAGCAGTTCTCTCCCAGTTTTCTTGGTCTTCCAGATCAAGACCAAGATCAAGGTTTTGCAGAGTAGGGTCATTTAAAATATAATGACGCTACTCTGCAAGACTTCCAAAGCACATTGCTTAGGGGAAAAACTGTTCTTTTGCCTGACTGTCCTGGTGTTTAGTGCACTATAGCACCAACTTCATTGCCAATATAATATAGGCAATGAAGCTATTTTAATTTTAGATTCCCAAAGCCTTTTTTTTTTGGCTCTACCAGGGTGAGCCTTCTATGCCACAGCATTAATGCAGAAATTAAAACTAAAATTAAATAGTTAAATCCTTTCTAATCAGTAGCAAAACATCCTTCCTGCTATCCACAGGACTGGACACTCAAGCATCTACAGGTATGGGGCGACCTTTGGTGTTTCCCACTCCCTGTAACTGCTCATTGTGGTCTGTGGCTTGCCCTTAGACTAACAAGTACAGTCACTTAAGCAGTCACTGACTTCCTGAATTTCAATGATAGTTTGGTTTCTCAGGAAGTGTTTCTGTGTAGTGTTCCACTTTGAGCCTGGCTGGTTAGGATTTCAGAGGTCATTCTTGTTAAGATTGGAAAAAAAGTTTCTCTAACTAAATGGTGATGCCAGACCTTGCACTATTAGAAGCATTAAGAAAGAAAGGAAATAAAACTAAATATGCATTTGCAAAGAACTAGGTTTATGGTTAATATTTAGGAGCTGCTGTCTGATTCTGTATTTTGTATCAAAACAGGGCAAATTTCTTTGTGCTGCTGGCTATGATGGGGCTGCAACGCATGTTAATCCACATGTTTTTCCTGCAAGATAAAAACTCACCTCTGGATAAAGACAAGCCGATAGCACTCAACAACAGGTAACATTAATAATCCCACCAGTGCTAAGCTAGTTACTTATAGATAGATGCACATTAATTCAATATAATTCAATTGTATTTTATTTATATAGCGCTTTTAACAATGGTCATTATCTCCTAGCAGCTTTACAAAATTCAAATAAAATTATAGAAATGTGTATGAAATGTGAGAAAATGTGTATAAATCATAATGCTCAGATTGTCCCTGATGAGCAATCCAAGGGCGACGGTGCTGAGGGAAAAAAATCCTTAAAGGTTCCAATAAGAAGAAACCTTGAGAGGAAGCAGATTCAACAGGGAACCCATCCTCTTTTGGGTGATAACGGATAGCAGGGATTGATCTGCACTCATACTGTGTGTTAGGAGGCTATTATACAAATAATAGATGATGTCTTTAAGTCAACATGGAGTCCAGTTCATTATTGGAGGCTCATTGGAGGCTATTGAGTATTGAGCGGCTATACTAACTATTGAGCGACTGCAAGTCCTCAAAAATAGCTCCATCAGTCGAGGGCAGGACAGTCTTCATGGTAAAATGGAACCTTTACCAGTCACCACATGCATCCCACTCACTCACTGTCTACTGTATACTGCTTAATCCTGTATTCAGGGTCATGGGGGGACTGGAGTCTATCCCAGGAGGCAGGGTACACCCTGGACAGGGTGCCAATCCATAGCAGAGCGCACACATATACACTCACTCATTCACACACTACGGGCAATTTGTGAACGGCAATCAGCATGTCTTTCAAGGAAACTGGAGTACCCGGGGGAAACCCACCAAGCATGGGGAAAACATGCAAACTCCAAGCACACAGAGATAGGAATTGAGTCTGGCCGGGAATCGAACCTGGACCCTGGAGGTGCAACACAATAGTGCTAACCACTACACCACCGTGCCGCTTCACATGCATCCCAAGCAGTTCAAATGGGCCTCCATGTGATGAGATCTCCAACCAGGAGCAGGGCCTGCTCACAAGTAATCAAATGCAAATCAAGTTGGATCTTTAAGCTTGTGTCTTTAGATCAAGTCTTAAGTCAACACAATTTACACAAGGTGTATAGGAACTTTACCTTTCTAGCAAATTGAAAGAACATTTTTATTCATAGCAAAGAAACATCACCAGATCATAAGCTTCTTAAAAAGGAATAAAGAAGAAACACTTCTTTTCATATAGGAAAAAGGTGCTGGGCTTAAAACTTTAAAAAGTTACAGTGGGTGCGGAAAGTATTCAGTCCCCCTTAAATTTTTCACTCTCTGTTATATTGTATCCATTTGCTAAAAACATTTAAGTTCTTTTTTTCCTCATTAATGTACACACAGCACCCAATATTGACAGAAAAACACAGAATTGTTGACATTTTTGCAGTTTTATTTAAAAAGAAAAACTGAAATATCACATGGTCCTAAGTATTCAGACCCTTTGCTCAGTATCCCTGTACTTGGCCGCATTCATCTTTCCCTCAATTGTAACCAGTCGTCCTGTCCCTGCAACTGAAAAACACCCCACAGCATGATGCTGCCACCACTATGCTTCACTGTTGGGACTGTATTGGACAGGTGATGAGCAGTGCCTTATTTTCTCCACACATACCGCTTAGAATTAAGGCCAAAAAGTTCTACCTTGGTCTCATCAGACCAGAGAATCTTATTTCTCACCATCTTGGAGTTCTCCATGTGGGCTTTCATGTGTCTTGCACTTAGGAGGGGCTTCTGTCGGGCCACTCTGCCATAAAGCCTCGACTGGTAGAGGGCTGCAGTGATGGTTGACTTTCTACAACTTTCTCCACTCTCCAAACTGCATCTCTGGAGCTCAGACACAGTGATATTGGGTTATTCTAGGAAGGGTTCTGGTCACCCCAAACGTCTTCCATTTAAGGATTATGGAGGCCACTGTGCTTTTAGGAACCTTAAGTGCAGCAGAATTTTTTTTGTAACCTTGGCCAGATGTGTTCCTTGTCACAATTCTGTCTCTGAGTTCCACAGACAGTTCCTTTAACCTCATGGTTCTCATTTGCTCTGACATACACTGTGAGCTGTAAGATCTTATATAGAGAGGTGTGTGGCTTTCCTAATCAAGTCCAATCAGTAGGGATGGGTCGCTCAACACCCAGTTTCGACACACGTCTCGAGTTTTCAACATGCTACTGCTTCGAAACAGTGTTCCGGAGCATTGTTTGAAATGAGGATGTCTTGTGACCTGTGGAAATGAAGCTTTGTTACCTCACTGACACATCATGCAGGCTCAAACACAGAGCGCGCCTATTGCACTGTCCCATACCCGCCGTCCATTTATTCCAATGTTATAATTATATCCATAATTGTCATGTGTGACGGTTTTGCCTGGGCGGCCTACACAGCATGTCTCATCAGCTCTGCACAATGAGGATATAATATGGAAATAAGGATTTTGTTGCATGAGAAATGAATCAGCTCCACAGCTGTCTCATCAGCTCTGCATTTTATTAAAAACCGTATTCTTATTTTAAATTCTATATCAAATGAAATATTTTAGCTTGGTGATTGTATAGTGGCGATTCTTTGGGGTTTTATTTTTAAATTAACAGTTACAATAAACATTGTCAATGAATTACTCACAGAATAATTCAATTATATTTTAAGGTATAATAACCCCTAGTGGTAAACATGTGCACCTCTAGACAAATTAACCAATTAATCCATTATACACTTACACACATTTAAACATCTAAACAAAAAATGAAACATTTTCTGTAACATACCTACACAATGAGGATATAATGTGAAAATAAGGATTTTGTTGCATGAAAAATGAATCAGCTCTACATAAAACAAAAGATACACAAATTAACTACAAGTCAAAATGAAAAGTCAAAACAACTCAATATAAAATTACACATATGACGCCAAATGCATAACAACAGTTACCCTACAAGTTTATGAAGGGGTGAATCCACAAAAAATGGCTATTTATGTGTTTTAATGACTTTTTAACTGATATTTCTCTAACAGTTTTAAATGTGCAACTCACCCACAGCGTGTCTCATCAGCTCTGCTGTGGGCGGTTCTTATTCCACAGATCCCAGCAGATGGTGCTGTCCCCATTTATGCATTAATTTAACCTTTTTACACTCCGTTACGTGCACCCCCCTTAAATTATGCTAAACTGGGGAAGCGCATATAGAGTAGGAAAACTACACAATATTAAAATCAGAAGAATGAAAAGTAAAATAGAACAAAAAAAACTGTGTGCATATCCTTGATACATATCAGTGCAAATGTCAGTTACAAAATTCCAGGGTTAACTGTATCCGGAACAGGGTTATTGCCTACTT
>JAAGKR010006670.1:29660-41593 GCA_011419295.1 Clarias macrocephalus
CAGGCTCAAACACAGAGCGCGCCTATTGCACTGTCCCATACCCGCCGTCCATTTATTCCAATGTTATAATTATATCCATAATTGTCATGTGTGACGGTTTTGCCTGGGCGGCCTACACAGCATGTCTCATCAGCTCTGCACAATGAGGATATAATATGGAAATAAGGATTTTGTTGCATGAGAAATGAATCAGCTCCACAGCTGTCTCATCAGCTCTGCATTTTATTAAAAACCGTATTCTTATTTTAAATTCTATATCAAATGAAATATTTTAGCTTGGTGATTGTATAGTGGCGATTCTTTGGGGTTTTATTTTTAAATTAACAGTTACAATAAACATTGTCAATGAATTACTCACAGAATAATTCAATTATATTTTAAGGTATAATAACCCCTAGTGGTAAACATGTGCACCTCTAGACAAATTAACCAATTAATCCATTATACACTTACACACATTTAAACATCTAAACAAAAAATGAAACATTTTCTGTAACATACCTACAGAATGTAACAACAGTTACCCTACAAGTTTATGAAGGGGTGAATCCACAAAAAATGGCTATTTATGTGTTTTAATGACTTTTTAACTGATATTTCTCTAACAGTTTTAAATGTGCAACTCACCCACAGCGTGTCTCATCAGCTCTGCTGTGGGCGGTTCTTATTCCACAGATCCCAGCAGATGGTGCTGTCCCCATTTATGCATTAATTTAACCTTTTTACACTCCGTTACGTGCACCCCCCTTAAATTATGCTAAACTGGGGAAGCGCATATAGAGTAGGAAAACTACACAATATTAAAATCAGAAGAATGAAAAGTAAAATAGAACAAAAAAAAACTGTGTGCATATCCTTGATACATATCAGTGCAAATGTCAGTTACAAAATTCCAGGGTTAACTGTATCCGGAACAGGGTTATTGCCTACTTGTGAGGGTGGGAAAATTGGCATAGTCAAAGAGTGCTGCGAGGAACTCTGGCCTAACTCTTCATCTGGAACTAGTCCCTCATCCAACAAATTTGAAATGTCACTTCCCACATCACATTCCTGCTCAGTGGGTATAGAGCTGTTACCGGAATCAGAGCCACCCTTTGAATTGGAATTCTGAACATCCAATGAACACTGAACTCAAGACAAAGCCACTGAGTCACTGTCATCTTCAGGGCAGTTAGACTTATCAGACTGCATAACCAGCGAGCTGTTCTCGTGTCACTGTCAGGATGATCAGCCAAGACTGAGGTCAAATCAAGTAAACCAGAATGAGATGGTAAAGCGGTTGCATCATCTTCATATAAAAGATTAACAGGGAGCAAGAGATTCCTTTTCTCTGCCTGTTTTTGTGTCTCTTATCTGGTAAACTTTAATTGGTGACCTTACTGACATGACTTCATAAAGACTGGACTCCCACTTATATGCAATTTTTCCGTTTGCCACGTTCACCACGATTTGCCAAAAGGACTCTGTTGCCAACAGTCAAAGGTAAACCCTTCACTTTACGATCGTAGATCTTTGCATGCCGAGCTTGCTCAGTAGAACTGCGCTTCCGTGCAATTTTCAGCCTGGATATGAAATCTGAATACTTTACAACAGTCTCATCTCTGAAAACATGTTGGAAAATCAATTGGAAGTTGTGGGACTCGCCCGAACATCAAATAGAAAGACGCAAAGCCTGTGGTCTCATGGACAGTGCAGTTATAACAGAATGTCAGCATTTGCAAAGACTGTGGCCACCTTGATGGTCCAGCTTTGGACTGGGAGGGTCATGATCTTATCATGCTCCCACGTTTCCCATAGGGTGGTAAGGAGTGATATGTGATTTCTTAATACCTGCCATGACCAGCAACTCCATCAATTTGCTCTCAAAACTCGGGCCTTGACCTGAATGCACATGCACAGAAAAAGCTGTTCCACAAATGATGAGCAATGTGCTTTGCTCACTGGTTCTTACAAGGAAAAGTGTAGGCTAATTTGGTGAAATGGTCTGTTGCTACTAGAACATCCACGCTTCTGTTATCACCCTGCTTCGCTGTCCAGAAATTGATGCAGATGAGTTCCATTGGCTCTGAGGTACATATGTTCTCAAGAGGAGCACAATCTTTTTATTTGGGAGTCTTTCCTACAATACATCTCATACAATTCCTGACATAATTTGCTATGTCACATTCCATGCCTATCCAAAAAGAACCTCTGTCTGGCCAACAAAAGTGTCCTGGAGCGACCTTGATGACCAGCAGCATCATGCAGACCATAAAGCACTTGTTGTTTCAGAGCATCAGAGCATGAATTGAAGCAGCTTTTTATTCATATAATTCTCTTTTTTGACTGTGAAAAGCAAGCTATCTCGGATGGTAAGTTTATTCCAATGCTTAAAAAGCCTTGACAGGACGGGGCTCACTAGCATGGTCAATCTTGTCAGGACGACTTGTCTTTGAAAAAAAAAAGGCTCTACTCACAGTGCTATCCTGTTCCTGTGCAGCTGACAGATGCTCACATTGAGTGCATGAGTCTGGTCCCCACTCATGAAATGTGGAACACTGCACCGACATCTTGCGAACTTAAAGCACCCGACATGTGATCTTGGCTATGAACTCTAGCCTCGTCAGAAGGATCAGCAACAGGACTTAGTACTTGACAGTTAATGGTAAGTCGGAAAGAATCTTGGATGACATGGTCTACAACTCCATTAACCTGATTAAGCAAAGAGTGGTAAGGTTCTGTTACAAGTCGATGGCTTACACTGGACTGGACAAATGGTTCCCTGCTCAATGCTTCGGTGACAATGTTCTTAGAGCCAGGCAATATTTCAGATCAAAGCTAAAAGAGGCTAATTTAGCAACCCAGCATTGCTCGCAAGCATCGAGTCTTGGCTTGGTGAGTATATAGGTAAGGAGATTATTGGCTGTCCAAGCTGTGAAATGACGGCCCTTCAACCAATAATGGAACTTGTCACATATCACCCATTTAAGTGCAAGGAATTCTAGCCTGTGTGTTTGGTAATTCATCTGGGAATGTGACAGTGTCTTGCTAGTGAATGCAACTGGTCTAGCCATAGAGCTGCCCTCGGGAATTTGGGAAAGCACAGCCCCCAACCCATCAAATGAAGCATCTATAGCTAATATGAATTCATTGTTGAAGTCAGGGTGTGCTAGCGTTTCGCTTGTAAGAAGGTCTTCCTTTAAGGTGTCAAATGCTTTCTGGCATTTGTCGGTCCAGTCCGTAGGTGAGTACATAATGCAAACTTTTGGTTTAAGCTTCCTCCTCCTGCTTCTAGAGCCTCTCATGCCTGTATTTGAGATGAGATTGAACAAAGGCTTGGCTTTGGCAGAACATCGCTCTATAAAATGTTGATAGGATAAAATCATACCCAAGAAAGATCAAATTTTCTTGTGGCATGGAGTGAGTCCATCAAGTCAACTGCTTTAACATCAGTGATGGCCTTTATTTTCCCAGGGTCTGTCTTAACACCATCCGCACAAATGACATGGCCAAGAAACTTAACAGACTTTCTCAAGAAATGGCACTTTTTAGGAGAAAGCTTGAGATTGTGGGCCTTGAGTCTTGAGAACACCATCTCCAGCCTTTCAAGTGCAACCTGTTTGTTGGGAGCAAAGACCATGAGATGATCAAGATAGCATAGTAAACTTGTGAAATTTTTGTCACCCAATATAGACATCATCATACGCATGAATGTAGCCGGACTATTGCAGAGGCCCTGCGGCATCCTATTATATTCATGCAGTCCAAATGGCGAGAAAGCAGTATATTACCTATCGTCCTTGTGTAGCGCGACATTATAGAAGCCTAAGGTGAGGTCCATAGTCGAGAAGAAAGCATTTCCGCCAAGCGCAACTATAGCGTCTGACTGGTGTGGCAGAGGATGAGCAACTTTCACAGTTCTGGCATTTAGCCATCGAAAATCAGTACAAATCATCAAATCACCGTTCTTTTTCCACATCAGTACGAGAGGAGACGCATATTCACTTTGATTTACTGATAATGCCCTTCTCTTCCTTTTCATCCAGCGCTACTCTCAGCTTCTTATAATGACTTGGAGGTACACGACGGTAGGGGAGACGAAAGGGTTTACCATCCACTAAGCAGATTTGATGTACAAAATTTTTTGCTTCACCAAAGTCCATCTTATTCCTAGAGAATATTGACTCATATTTCTTGACAAGATGGAGCAATTTCATTTTCCATGTAGAAGATCCTTTGCATGCTGTCAGATCCAAGTCATTCAATCCCATGTCATTCAAGATCTGCACCAACTTATCCTCAGATTGCTGTGAGGTTCCATCCTTATGTTGAAAGTTTTGGACTTGAGACTTAATATAGTCAATATAGTTAATATAGTTAATATAGTTAAATAGGATATCTTCAACAGTGATGCATAGAGAAACATCCGCAATCTTTTCATTTCTTCTTAAGGTTAACAGATTGTTTGTGGGATTTATAGCTTTTACAGGTATCCAGCCATCGCCTCGGCCAACCATAATCTATTTAGGACTGCATTTGGATTGGGTAGGTTCAACAAGCACTGTGCTTCCCACAGATATTGCAGTGTAGGCAGGAAGCTTGCCCCACACAAGATGTTCACTCTGAGTTTGAAGTGAGCTTAACAGTACCTACTGAATCAGGTATGTGATCACCTCTCCATCGCTGTGTGTTGGACAGCAAAGAAATAAACTTTAAACACTCGTCGTGTTCATTACTTTTGGTAGTGACATCAATTTCCAATAGTCATCCGTATTTTTCAGGAGGGTCAGCAGACTTTTGATAGCATTGCCCAAGATCATCTCATCAGTCTGTCCCAGAATGATTAGCACAGGTATTATCATTTTACATCCATAGACAGAGATGGACAGGTCGCTGTTGGTGTTACTTGATGACCACCACATACAATAATCATCAGCAGAATACTTTGACAATGCAGAGGCACTTGCCAACAACTTAGCTTCAGCTGCTCCACTGAGAGTGCAGGCCATTGAACCACTATCAAGTAATGCAATGAATGACAGGCCATGTTCTACAGATACAGTAGCGTAAAATAATAAATCAGCTCTAGGTACTCGTTGTAGTCCTTGAAAGACAGAGATTTTCTCAGTTGAGACCCTGGGTTTGTTCTGCTCATAAATAGACTCATAATCTTGCGTGACAATTATGGGAGGATCATCAATCCGGTCTGTACTAACCTCCCTAACGCACAGACCCGTCAGTTTTCCTGATTGGGCTGGGGAGACTGACACTGCCTGGGACAAAACTGTCTGGAGTGCCCTGGAGACCGACACTGAAAGCACAGTCAGTGCTCACGACAATGTGTAAAGGCAGAGTGGGCAGCGTCGTTACAGATAGCACACGGCAAAGCATCTAAACCCTCAATCCTAGAAAGTCTGCTGTAAGGCTGCTGTTTAGGACAGGGTTAAGATTTGTTAGTATTGGTCAGCAGGACTTTTTCTAGCATGTCAATGACTTTCTCAAGAGCAGAGAAATACTTCTCTATTGCTGTTCACACACAAAAGGAGCAGGTACTGTATTAACATCAAGCTTGTTAGCTGAAACAATTTCACTCTGGCTGTGATGCACTGTACTTGTGGTTTTGAATGACAAGTCAGATTGATAGTCATTTAGCACAGCTTGTATTTCGTGGGCTGACCACCTATCAATAGCTTTGGATCTGAAGGTAAGGGCTAAGTCTTTATTCAGACAGTGTCTGATAAACATGTGGACTATTTCAACACTGGGCTTGTCAAGTGTTTTACCTTGCTCTTGCAAGCATTCAGAGGCGACATCTGCTGCCTTGTTGAGTCTCAGCCAGTAGTCATATGGATTCTCATCTTCCTCAGGTAAGGTAGTGTAAAAATCAGCAAGAGGAACACGTGAGTAGTGGCTACAACTGAAATGTTTGTGCAGCAGGCTGTAGACAGAGTTTGGACAGACAGTAGTGACAGAGTCACAGTTTCTGATCCAGAATTTTACTACATCTTTTGCTTTACTACGAAGGTGCACAAGGATTTCCTCCACATGTTCATTTACACTCATGTTGCTCTGTTTAACAAATGTCCTTATCAGATCTTCCCATTCCCCAATTTTAATTGTATCTGAACCATCTCCTCTGAATGAAGGTGGCTCCTTGACTTTTCTCTGCTGAATCACTTGGTTTTGTGACAAATTACTCACGCCAGACGGGTTGTCAGTGTTATCAATGTGTTTTTTACTAGGTGTGTCAGTGTCTGAACTATATGAACTAAGATGAGACATAATGTTCTCTGCTAATTGTCTGCCAATTTGATGGACGATCAAACTCATCTGCCCCAACATATCAGGCACGTTATCATTGTTAGGTGTTAATGTACAGGCTGCTCTATGATTGACATCTGGCTCTATATCTGCTGCATCATACTCTTCTAGGGAACAAACCTTTCTTGCTTTGCCAGGCCTACTCTCAGTATCGTCAGCAATGGGACTGTGCATTGGAAAGGGAATCTGATGACAGATGCTTCCAGTCCTAATGCAGCAACTCAGCAATCCTTCTCAGCTTGCTTAAAGACACAACCCATGGCAACACAGCGGCAACACAACTTCACAGCACCAATGTGACGGTCTTGCCTGGGCAGTCTACACAGCATGTCTCATCAGCTCTGCACAATGAGCATATAATGTGGAAATAAGGATTTTGTTGCATGAGAAATTAATCAGCTCAATAGCGTGTCTCATCAGCTCTGCTTTTTATTCAAAACAGTATTCTTATTTAAATTCTATATCAAATGAAATCTTTTAGCTTGGTGATCGTATAGTGGAGATTCTTTGGGGTATATTTTTAAATTAACAGTTACAATAAACATTGTCAATGAATTACTCACAGAACAATTCGATTATATATTTTAAGGGATAATATCCCCTAGTGGTGAACATGTGCACCTCTAGACAAATTAACCAATTAATCAATTATACACTTACACACATTTAAACTTGTAAACAAAAAAAATTTACATTTTCTGTAACATACCTGCACAATGAGGATATAATGTGGAAATAAGGATTTCGTTGCATGAGAAATGAATCAGCTCTACATAAAACACAAGATACACAAATTAACTACAAGTCAAAATTAAAAGTCATTCGATGCCAAATGCATAACAACACCAACAAGTTTATGAAGGGGTGAATCCACAAAAATGGTTATTTATGTGTTTTAATGACATTTTAACTGATATTTCTCTAGCAGTTTTAAACGTGCAACTCACCCACAGCGTGTCTCATCAGCTCTGCTGTGGGCGGTCCTTATTCCACAGATCAAATACCATCGTGGCCCAGCAGATGGCGCTGTCCCCATTTATGCATTAATTTAACCTTTTTACACTCCGTTACACATGCCTAAATGTATGCCTATATGTTTTTGACGAGGCGTATTATTGTTTTTAAAAAAGATCATGAAAACAATGATGTTTGAATGTCTGTTGTATGAATGTAAATTAAAACACCTTGCGGGCTCAACCACTGTTCCCAAAAAGAATAAAAGTCCATCCTCAACTACAAACTTGTTTGCTGCTTGTAAACCCCGTCCTTGTGAACGCTGTCTTATTAAATATACAAACAAAACCTACAAAACATGTGAATGGCACAGCTGGTGTAGGGATTTTGTTTGACCACCAGATGGCAAGTAGAAGCACTAGTAGAAGTAGAAGTAGAGCACTGTATCAAAAAGCTTCGAAGCATCAACGCAGTTTGTTGTAAAAGCTTACTGCTTTGGAAGCTTCATTCGGCACATTCCTACCAATCAATATAGTCAAACACAGCTGGCCTCAAATGGAGGTGTAGAACCATCTCAGGGATGATCAGAAGAAATGGACAGCACCTGAGTTAAATATATGATTGTGATAGCAAAGTGTCTGAATACTTAGGACCATGTGATATTTTAGTTTTTCTTTTTTAATAAATCTGCAAAAATGTCAACAATTCTGTGTTTTTCTGTCAATATGGGGTGCTGTGTGTACATTAATGAGGGAAAATTAACTTAAATGATTTTAGCAAATGGCTGCAATATAACAAAGAGTGAAAAATTTAATGGGGTCTGAATACTTTCCGTAACCACTGTATATATTTTGATACTAGGCATTTTTTACGCACATAATTTAACATTAAGGTCTGACATAACAACCCCTATGTTGGTCTTAACCTATTTTAATAGATAAAAATTTATAATACCAATAATAAAACTCCAAAGACCACATTAACCTTCTGTCATGGAACCTGATGTTGCCTTCTAAAATCCATCCACCCATTTGATGCATCATAAACCACAGTTTTAAAGTGAGATGACTTGCATTGCTATATATGTCCTTTTGGAATGAACCGATCTGTCCTCTCTCATGAACAGGGATTCCTACACACTGAACAGTCACTCATTGGTGTTCTGTTTTTGTTCTCCACATCATTCTGAGTAAACTCTAGAGATTGTTGTGCATGAAAATCCAATGAGATCATCAGTTAAAGAAAACCTTAGAACAGTCCATCTGGTGTAAATCATCATGCACTGGTCTGAATGACTGAGATCTTGTTATTTTTCCCAAGAATTACTCTGTTCTGCTTTAAACTCTTCTGTGTTAAACTTAACAAATGTATTAATTTCTGTTCTCTCTGTCCTCCACAGGAAGGTCTTTCACAACGTTAACTACTTCCTCTTCTTCTTTAACGTGATCTTGGGGTTGATGAGCTGCATGATGAGGTTAATGAAAAGCATAGCGGTGGGGTTGATGCTGCTCTCGCGTATCGAGCGAGCCATAATGCCGCAGGGCTTCGAGAACTTGGACAAGAGTACGACTAAATGTTACACATTCTAACACTTTGATTGCAGTAGCTACTTCACACCGTCATCTCCTGCTCATCTACGGCATCTCTCTAGATTTTCATAGCAGTATGACAGTAGTATTGTATCTATTACACAGATTACTTCATGAGCACTTTAAACCATAGTGTTATAGTCTGCAACCAAAGTTGATCCTCAGAGAGCGTCCTGATGTGAGGAGAATTTTTTTTTAGCTTTATACGTATATATAATTAAGTAGAGAAATTATTTTACTTCTTTGTCTTATTTTATCTTCCATCTTTTAGGTTACTGTACATGGTTGGGAATGATAGTAGCAGATCACCATCACAGTAATCCAGTTCTGCTGTGTTTCTGTCACCTGTTACACGAACACACACTGCGGAATGTTCAAACAGACGAAGGCACATTCCCACACTCAGGTAACCGTTTATTTAACTTATAAACAGAAGATAAATATGTATGAATGTAGCTGCACAAAAAAAAAAAACTTCAGACCATTCAAATCTTACACACATTTTATTGACTCTTGTTTTCCAGAGCGCCCTGAGAAATTGCGTGCTCGTGCTCGCTGGCTTCTCATGTACACCCTAGTGAGGAACCCTACACTCATCCTGATGAGAAAACAAGCTCAGAAGAACAAAATAGACACAGAATTCGCCTTCGCCTGGGCCGTCGCAAATACCTCATACACACCGGCCATTTAATATTGTGAAGAAAAGTGCTGATACATGAGGGAAGAAGTGATTAATTACCTGATTTGGACACTGAACCCTCTCCCAGGGATGCAGTGCAATGAGCTGCATGTTGGGCTTTTAAAAGGAATATTCTATATTATGCCATTCGAAGCACACTGGGACGTCACCAGCACAGACATCACTTCCTCTATACGTTACCTTGCTACTATTATCAGCTCATATTTATAATGAAAATAAACTCGCTTTTATATCTCTTACACTAATTAGTTCGAATATATAAAAAATATATTTTAGCTGCTCCCATCAAGGGCTTGTGACAGTGGAGCATCTTAGCTGCACACAACTTTTGGCACAGGATTTACGTCGGATAGGAAGAGCCCATCATTTTCATGTGCGAAAAAAACGAGGAAAGTTCGCAGCTTGACTGAGTGTATTTTCATGATCTTTTTCCACATTCCCAGCATTGTGTATGGACAAATCGTCCCCAGGGGCCAGAGCGTCAATAGCAAATTCTATCGCCAGGTTCCTGAGGAAGGATGTAAGGCGAAAGTGGCCAGACCTGTGAAACGCAGATCTCAAAACTTTTGATACAACCTCGTATTTCTTAATTATCCCATGTCATTTTCCATTATTCTCTTTTCTGACATATTGTTAATTATTAATTCCATTCTTTCAAGCTATGTCAATAATAAAGTAAATAATGAAATAAATAATAGATCACTCAGAAACCTGTGTGCTTTTTTTTATAATATTTTTTAGTATAATAAATAAATAAGTAAATACATGAAAAAGAAAAATGTTCTATCAGTTAAAAACACTTTTTATAGCCTTTTTACGACAGAAGTCATCAGCCTAAGGATAAAAAAAAAAAAAGCAGTGTGTCTAAATATCATGCTTGAGTCTTTTTTATTAATGTCTTTGTAGGGTAGCATATATGATTAAGGTTGTACATTATGTCTAATATGACGACATGACGTCTTTGAGGTAAAGACCATATTTTTTCCATTAGTCATGTCTATATGTCTATTACAATAAACAGTGGCTTTGGGTAGTTTTACAACTTCTCTCAAGGAGAAGGATCAGTTTTGTCTTGCAGTTGGAGGAAGAGGAAGAGCTAATCTGAGCAGCTGAGATGTCCATTAACCTGTAAGACGGCATGTCCCCCAAGTCTTGATTTATGAATTCCTTCATGATCATAACAAAGCCTAAAGGAAACCCGGGGTAAAAGGTCACTGCAAACTCCTTTAATGGAGCTTAAACTAGGGGAAATGAAAACTTGCTGTAAGTAAGTAAATATCCATATTATTTAATAATTATCTAACAAACATAATACAGTTCAAATTACCTCAAATTATCATAATAAATAGACTGGCTTTTAGATATAATATCTTTGTTGGTTCAGGTAATGTAATTGTGTAGAGAAATTGTTTGTAAATCAATGACCTATAGTATTTATTCTGTAATGTGTGTGTGTAGGGGGGGGGAGCTGTCATAAATTTCATGAAACTAGAAACTAGTTATAAATTCTGTCAACTAAGGTGCAGCTCTGGCACTGTTGAGCTGTGATGGATTGTACCCCATCTCGTGCCCTAAGTCTCCTGGGATAGGCTCCAGGCCCCCCGCAACCCTGAATACAGGATTAAGTGGTATAGAAGATGAGTGAGTGAGTGATGCTCGAAATGTTTGCACTAAGATCCAGTTCCCACTTTCTATAAACTCCATTGCAGATATTGTTATATTTATTATATTTTAGTGCAATTATCTTTAATTTATTATTTTGTTACATTTCTTATTGCTGCTGGTCTCTGAGAGCTATTTAAAAAGTTTTGTTGTATCACTACAATGACAATAAAGTCTCTTTATCAAATGTCACTGCCAGATGCTAAGCCAAATGAAATGAGAAGTAATAGACATAAGATCAACTGTCCAACCCTGCTCATTAATAGGTAACGGAAAGCACACTATTTTTTCCTGTTGATTATGCAATAGTAGCAACTGAACATAAGGAGACCTAAATTTTGTGTAGGGTTACAATCAATTTTTGCTTTTGCTAACTGGTAGAGGAGGAGGTGTCGCAGTTATTTATAACGATAATCTTTCTCTCGTACAAAAACACAGTTTTAAATTTAATGCATTTGAAGTTCTCTATAGTAACATAAAGTCAGCTCAGTCGATCCCGCTAATCATCATTTACAGACCCCCAGGGCCGTACTCGGAGTTTCTCTGCGAATTTGCAGATTTCGTCTCGAACCTAGTTGTTTCTGTAGATAAAGCGTTAATTGCTGGAGACTTTAATATTCATTTTGAGAATCCAGAAGACCCTCTGAGAACAGCATTCTTGTCCATACTGGACTCAGTAGGAGTAAATCAATGTGTAGTAGGACCCACTCATAAAGCAGGTCACACTT
>JAAGKR010006671.1:0-5000 GCA_011419295.1 Clarias macrocephalus
TGAGGATGTTGAAGTGCGCAGGGTGGAGGTCGAGAGAGACTCCGTGCCTCCGTGCCTCTCTCTGAGCGATGAGGTAACAACACTAACAGCTGTCCGTGGATCGGAATTAGACATGACGCTATCTTTAATTGGTGTATTGAATTAAGGACCCGCATAAAGTTCATGTTAAGAAACAAAAAATATTGTGCACTTAAAGGAAAGAAGGCATTGATTTTCTCTGATGCGTTTACCTCATACGATTGGTCCACCTCAGAAGGGCTGGGGATGTGTCCAGTGTGATCAGACACAACACCATCCAGAAATTATATCACAGCACGGCTAAAGAGCCTCTTGCTTGGGTTACTCAAGTTCTTTTTGGAATATATATATTATACAGTATGTATACAGTATAATACCATAATAAGTAAACGTGATCTTGCTGAAGGGACTGTGCTGGTGTGGAGCCAAAACAATGCGCTGCCAAATACAGTGGTTTTGTTCTGAGAATTTAATGTGGACTTCTTAGATCCTTTGTCCTCTGTCCCACCGCTTATCACATTAGGGTGACATTTGACATCTAAACTCACTGTAGTGGAATATCCACCCCTCCCCTCATCCCTGTACCCCCCACACATCTTACCCCTCAAAGGATGGATAAAAGGTCTCACCCCAGTAATAACATATGAATTTTTCAATTAGAATAAAATATTAATTAGCAAGTGGTTGTTTTTAGTGTCACATCTGTTTTGTTCTCGCTTGCTTCCAATTCACGTTTTACTTTCTTTGTCTTGATTTGCCTATTTTTTTGGTTAATACAAACAATCATCATCTTGATGCAGAGCTGTACAGTAGGTGCTAACCATTATGGAAGGTTTGATTTGGTCCCCAATAATCAGGGGTCGCAGCTTGTTTCACGCCTCATATTGATGCGTCTTGCTGGGGGCTCATGGGTGATTGAAGAACCAGGAAAGGTGCTAATTTATGTTCCTGTATGAGTGGTTGGTGCCAGGTGAACACAACAAGGCTAAACCACACAGCAAACACACAGATACCTTGTCCAAAAGTGAGAGGTGAGAATAAAGAACGACATTCCGACATGTGAATAACATCAAACCAGATGCTGAAAGAGGTGAGTTGGCCGGAGGCAGTCTGTTTGCGAAGGGAATAGTTGAGCTAACATGATAGAAACGAGCTGTTCCTTCACAGTGTACCCTCAAGCCAAATCACTTCAGCTAAGTCTTCAAATGGGAATAGAGAAATATTTTAACTCTGACAGATCTTACAGGAAATAGAGAGGAACACGGATACTTTTTTGTTTTTTTATGGCAGTTAAAAGTCTGGTTATTACCTAGTTGTTGCTTTAAATTTAAGCTATCAATAATATATCTCTTGCATTAATAAATAAAAATATATCTTAAATAAATGCATTATAAATGCTTGTGATTTAAATTGGCTAGAGTGGAAGAGAACGCATGCACTGACTCTTTTTGATGAATCTTAATGTACATGGTGTTGTAAGAGAATTTACTTGGTGCAAGTTCTGATTCAAATGAAGGGCAATAATGTATATATGTTATTTAATTGCCATGCTTAACTCAATCTTGTGTCTAATGTCTGTACTTCATATGACTTCTTTCTGGAACTGTCATATTGAATGTAAAGAAATATAATAAATGTTTATGAACCTGTCGGCTAAAGTTACATTCCATTAGATGAAGTAAATACACTAAACTACAGAACATAAATAAATGAGCTCATGTACTAATCACTCAGGTACACACCGACCAAACACACACACAGGAATACAACCCTTTTCCATTCTACATGCTTCTGCCATCTCACTCCCACGAGACCAGCAAAGCTCTTTGTTCACTTAATTAAGCATTTATCTCCTTCAGTATTTATTTGATTTACCCGCTTTTTAAATGGGCATTCAAACAATCTTTAAATATGGTGGTGCTTTTAAATAGTTCACAGGCTTACCTCTCCTCATTAACCCTCTTCAGAAAAAAAAATCATTAGCAGCTCATTAAATCATATTGCTGCAAATATCAATACACTGTTTGGCTGTGATGAGGAAAGTGGTGAAAAGTCATAAATCTCTTACCCATCAAAGAGCCAGTATGCACTGATACTGCACTGAGGGCACTGGCCCTGAGTCTTGGATGAAGGAAAGGTTAATAAGTGCATCTTTTCTGTAGTTATTTCTATTTCTTTTTTTTCCCTAGGGTTTCCTTTCAAAGAGCTGAAATGAGAACTAAGGAAATGATCTCATCAGTCATATATAATGTTTCAGTATTAAGTAACAATGCTGCACTTTTAATACACTTCTATCAAATTAGGATTTCAGTGTAATTTTTTGTGTTTTTTTGCACAGCCTCTTGGGGAAACCTATAAATCCAAATGCTCTGTGTTTTCATGAAACTGAGGAACTACAGAAGAATGTGCATGCTGCTTCCCCTTGTTATCTTCTACACCTCTTCTGTCTGCTGTACAGAAATGTAATGCCACTTCTTGTGTGTGAATAGGGTATGGGCATGGCATTGTTTTTCAATTGTGTATCTAAATATGTTTGCGTTTTACCAGACCAACACATAAATTGTTGCAGGACTGTCTTACCACTGTGATAGTCTTATAGGCTTGTGTTATTTAAGGTTTCTTTTCTTTTTCCCCTTTATTTTTAAATTTAAAAATTTTGTATTTATTGTTGTTTGTAAGAAGACTGAGTGTAACGCAATTTCCATTTTCTATATGTATGTACTGTACACGTAGGAGAATCGACAATAAAGTTAACTTTGACTTTGACTTTAAAATGAGCATTTTATAAACTAGTCTGTGCAGATGATAATAAAGAACTTTGATTTGACTTTAATGATAAAGATTTAAATATTTAATTTTGTGTTTGTTTGTTTGTTTTTTTGTTTTTTTTGTTTTTTTGCTTGCTTGCTTGTTTGTTTGTCTTTTTATACTGAGGGTCACCACATCTAACCATTTGATCCCCAACATCTGGCACAAGTTTTCAGCTGAATACCCTTCCTGTCGCTACCCTGTCATTTTCTAACCCGCCTTGAGACTGTTGTAAAGAGTGAAGCGGTAAGGGTCGTACTCAAGGGTCCAACAGTGGACCTGGCGGTGATGGGGCTTGACCCCCTGCAACACCCCCCACTCCCCCCAAATCAGCCACAATTAGCAACCCAGAGCTTCAACTGCCTGAGCCTTTAATACAGAATCAGATGTTAATACCATTTCAAGTAAATTATCCATTCTTTCTGAGTACTATCTCTTACAGTATATTAATGTTGTGATTACAAACCACACAGGGGTTAATCAGCTCTGAGGTTGTTCTGAATTCTGAACAATTTCACACTGTTAAAAAATTTGAAAGAAATTTGATTGTTTTTGATAACATTGTTATATTAGAGTTAATTGTTCTTTAATTAAACAGCTATGACAGTATGTTTGTTTGCTAGACAAATAACTGGTTTTGAATTACAGTATGTCCTCATTGTAATGTCTTAATGTTTCTACAGCAACAACTCGCTCAGGCACTTGTACAGATTTTTAAACAATTTTTAAGTGTGTGTGTAATGCTTTATGTGCAGCAAATTCCAATGAAGGAATGTTTACTTAGGATCTTTGGACGGAGGCTCCAGTTTGTGTGTTTGTGTGTTGTAAGATTCTGAAGGTGTGATAACAGGAATTAACTTGTTTCACTAATGTTGCACAACATTAACTGCAACTATAAATAGATTTTATTTTGACAAGTGACAAATGAAAGTGTGATGTCATTATTTACTTATTTTGTGCACTGTTAGCATTGACAATTTGCTCTGGTGTAAGAGGGAGAAAAAACTTTCAGGATGTGCTGGAACGGAAAAAAAAAAAAAAAAACTCTCGTTTGATATCCAGCCACATTATACTAACATTGATTATTTCCTATAACAGCATGCCTCATTATGTTTTATTCATGATTTTACACGCCACAGCATAGGATACTGTTTGATAGCTACCATTATAGCTAACATAATTTTGATGAGTACTGTGGACAAATATGATGATACAGCCAGCATTAAACACTCAGTTGCCAGTTTATTAGGTACATTAGGTGTCTCATTCATTTATCTTGTTTCAACTACACTGTCAAAGCATTCATTCATCCATATCCAGTAACGATGTCATCTTGGTCCGGGTCACAGTGGATGTGGACCCTATTACTACTAATATTATACACACACTTATTTACACAGTTTGTATTTTCTTAACTCAGCCTCATCTGTTGCTATGCATCAACCCTAGTTTAGCAGGTCCATTAATAGAGATGAATCATCATAAGCCCACCTCGGAGTGGAAATTATTTGGTTTGTTGATCATTTTCACCACAGCACTGAAACATCTTTGTGTGTGGTGCTGGATCCTGTGTCACAAGCACAGCTGTAATTAACTTACTCAACCCTGTAAGCTTACAGAGACATTTTTCTTTTCATGCAAGTTGTGTTAATTATAATCTAATCTTTAATTAGTGTCCAGCTTCTGACCAGAGCAATTATTTGGGTCATCATTCCCTCAACCCAGCAGTGGCCCAGAGATGTTTCAAAGTCCCAGCAACCCCACTGAATCCGAATCACTCTTACCAGCACAGCACACTAAAATGCCACTGTCACAGTGTCACTGTTTTACCATCAGATTTATATTCGATGCACGTCTATAACATGCCAAAACTTCTAACAATCGCAAAATTTGATAATCATATTCAATAAAGCCGATTAATCATCACATTCAGGTGAGTATGCTTCATCGAGATTCAGCGCACATAAGGACTGCCCTTCCTGTTGAGGTCAAAAATCTAACAAACATGAATAAAACTTTTCCACCGTCTATCATCTAGCTCTTCATTATGCCATGTGCAGACTCGCTCTCTCTTACGCTCTCTCCTCTTTGTCTCCGTCTCTTTCTCTGTCTCTTTCTCAGGCTCTCAGGGAAGATATATGCCGGTATCCAGGTAGAGCGGGCGAAAGAATCAA
>JAAGKR010006671.1:10000-31908 GCA_011419295.1 Clarias macrocephalus
ACTGCTCCAAACTAGTATTGCATATATAAATATATAAAAAAAATAATTAAAAAAAAATATATATATATAGTTACTGTGTTTGCTAGTAATATTTCTCATCCAACAGTTATCAGTTGTTTAATGATTCAGCTTAGCTCATTTTTGCTCAACAATATTTCTCGAAATTCCTAGCACTGTTTACAACTGTCGTGAAAATGACACGCTTGAGTTGCTGTCATCAGTTCTTGCTTCCAGGCCAGTTCTCAAGCACCACAGGGTTTCCCCATGTTTTTCAGCCCTGCTTTTACAAATGACTAATGTACTTCCCAACAAACAACTAAAAGTTCTGCTTGTCCATTAAGGAACAAGTTGCTGTAAATTTCCTTCCTCGCTGTCAAGCATATGAGTGCAGATGCTAGAAATCGCTACCGAATTAAACTGAATTTAATTCCATAACTATTAGAGAAGGAAAACCAAAATCCATGTTTCAGTCACTTGTTGGAATTATGGTGTCTGGTAGTATTAATTGGGTTTGTAAATAAGACCCACAGCTCTGCTTTTTAAATGAGAATTGATTCCAGTTGAAATACCTTTCATTCATTTTTTAGCTGAACTTAAACAAACATTGTGAAATTGCACAGTCGTATACTGACTGTAATATAACATTGAATCACACATATGTGTGGGCAGAGAGAGACAGAGAGAGAGAGAGAGAGAGAGAGAGAGAGAGAGAGAGAGAGAGAATCTGTCAGTGCTGCTGTAATTCTCCCATGTGTCAGTGCAACACCACACAAAGCCTTAGCCACTAAAACCTTGGACGAATCAATTACACCCTGATATACCTGTGGGAGATAGAGAGAGGGAGATAGATAGAGAAAGGAAGAGAGCGAGCGAAACCTATATATTCAGGACAGAGCTCTGTGGTCTCGAAGACTGGGTGCGAGCCATCTTTTCAAATTACTGTGCCGATACACCTCTCAATCCTTCTGCCTGACTTTTCCTTAGATCTGCATTATTTCTTCTCCCGGAGCCTGACGCGCAAATTGCCGTTATTACAAACAGTAGAGGAAGCAATATGTTTGAAGCTCACCAGTCCAGGTGTCATAAACACGGAGAGAGACAGATGGAGAGAGAGAGAGAGAGAGAGAGAGAGAGAGAGAGAGAGAGAGAGAGAGAGAGAGAGAGAGAAAGAAAATGTGTGAGGGATCTGCTGGATAAATTTGCGCAGGATTTTTTTTTTCTGGGGGTGCCATTTAAATTCAGTTATGTGAAGCTATTTGCAGACTGATTAAAGAAATAAACAGAGGCGGGCTCTGGGAGAAAAACAAATAAGTGTTTGTCAGATGTGTGCGAGTTGTTTGGATGTGGTTTGTGCCAAAATATGGAGAGTGAAAACAGACACCTCTTCAACACACCTGCCCAGGACACACACACACACACACACACACACACACACACACACACACACACACACACACACACACACACACACACACACACACACACACACACACACACACATATACCCACACAAAAAAAACACACATATACTCATCCATTGCACTGTAGCCAGAAAAAACTCAAACACAATGATAATTACTATATTTGCATTACATTCATAGGTGGTATATTCTTTACACACTGCTCTTGGGAGTAGAGAACTATTTTAAATGTGTAAAAATAAGTGTATATATCACACAATGATATATAGTAAAAAATAAAGGTAAACCTTTTGTAAGATCCTTTATCCATGATTTTATCAAAGTTATTATTATTATTATTATTATTATTATTATTATTATTATTATTATTATTATTATTATTATTATTAATGTTTTTGTTGTTGTATAACAACATATATGATAATTTCAACAACTATCCTAAATTAAACAAGGACTACTGAATGTGTGCACAAAAAAAGGGGCGGGGGGGGGGGAGGCATAAAAAAAAGAAACGGAGCATATGTAAATATAGTGAACATTTTGTAAGACAAAATTATACATGATTTGAGGGGGACTAGTAGGCCAGCCCTCTTAATTGAATATGCTGCTTGATACGCGCAAATGGCCGTCTCGTTAAACAGTAATGTGTGAGTATCAAAGTCGGCGAGGTATCCAGGGGGTCAGGATGAGAAGGGAGTGCCTGCTCTCAAGCCATTAAATATCCATGCTATCCAACAAGTATGCAACTCTCCACTCATTCCAGCCACACACACACACACACACACACACACACACACACACACACACACACACACACACACATATATAAACACATGAATGCATGCACAGATCTGGACAAACAGACACACAAACACATCTCCACATAGGATTCATGCTGAATGCTACATATTTGCACTAGTGTGGCAAGGACATAGACACACAATTATTGACACTGTAGCACACATACACACAAATGTTGAATATCTCCTGTATAATTAGGGTTAATAGACAGTTTGTGTATCGCACTGCATATTGTGTTATAATATATATATACAGTAGCATTATAGTGTTATAATAATATAATAATATAATTTTTTGTACATCATTGGTATAGCAGAGTGTACAGTAGTATAGTATAGTATAGTATAGTATAGTATAGTATAGTATAGTATAGTATAGTATAGTATAGTATAGATACTTTGAGTAAGAAAAAAAAAGAAAAAAGAAAAGAAATAGATGGCCCTTTGTGGTAAAAAAGAGCCTGTAGGCTATTAATAAGATGTGTCCAAATCTGTGCTGTGGCATTGAGGTAACGGCTAGAGCACAGGGAGTTATAAGTGCTAACTGCATGGCCCAGGTTTATTAGCCCAGGCCTTGTGTGAATTATAAACTAGCTCTCTCTCGCTCTCTTGCTCTCTCGCTCTCTCGCTCTCTCAGTGCCACACTGCACACACCGCTGTACTTGGCAGGCCACTTTGTTTGAACACTGAGTAGATTGCCTTGTATCGTGAATATTTAACTTTCTCTGGCGGCCAGAGCTAACGTCGTTGTACAGAGATTAAACTGCGCAATGATTACCTGAGGATGAGTGGATGAGCTCTCTCTCTCTCTCTGTCTCTCTCTCTCTCTCTTTCTCTCTCTCTTGCTCTCTCTCACTCTCTTTTCCTCTCTGTGCACTCGTATAACTGACTCCTGGGAACTGGGTCTTTATGTATCACTGTAACTACTCAGGCAGAAAAGCTGGGCTGCTCAAGAGTCCTCTTAACTGCTTAACATGGTTTTCAATTATTTTGCTTTCTTTTTGCACATTAATAATTATCATTCATGTGGCCGCATACAGCAGGGTATGCCATGCCTAGGTACAGTATCATTTATACACTAGACCCAGTGATATGAAAATGGTTTGGAATTTTTTTTTTTTAATGATGTAATAATTTGTTATTCTCATAATTAAGGTGATCTCTGCCCAGACATATTAATTACAAATAATTAGCAACAAAAATAAAAAAGCGACCTATAACAAGTGAAGGCCAACAGAAAAGTCATAATGACAAGAATAATGTCATGTCAGTCCTGTACTCAAAATGTGTTTTTTTTATTTTTTATAATTTGCTTATCATCTGACTAAAGTCCTTAGAGAAGTCACCCAAGTTCTTACATCATTTGAACCCTTCTATGACGTTATTCAAAATCAGAAACCTTATAAAGGATAACGGTAATGAAAAAAAAAACATATTTTCAGCATCACATTGAATCATAAAGCACTTGCTTCTATAGAATGTGAACCATGATATTTTACACACCCTTCGTCTTAGACACCGACAGACCCTCACTCGGCTGTGTGTGGTCCAGCTGAGCCTGCTCAGTGCTGACAGGTACAGTAGTAACGTTCGTCAGTTCGGACGAACAAAGCCTGGTTTTAATCTTATAATGGTAATAAGAACGATGCGCCTTAAAGCACATCAGGAGCTATTGACCAGCAGGGCCATGCATTATTCAGAGGTCACATTTTTCATCATATTTCCCTTGTTGCTGTCACCATCAGTCGAGGGTCTGAGGGACACCCACAGTCCTTTCTGTTTACACACACACACACACACTTAAGTGGCCTGAACTTATGTGTGTGTGCCAGCCCAGTCCCTTATAGTGCTAATATTCCCCCATCCTTGCTCACATGCTAATTATTCCCTCATCTATAATGCATGTGCAGAGCTGTGCGGACTCTAATCAGGCGAGCGCTAAACAGGAAAAAGGACTCCATTTTTTTTAGCTAACACTGAGGGACGTGTGAGGGGACTTTTTTCTTCTCTTTCCTTCCTGCATCACAAGGTGTTGTCTTTAAGCCATGTTTAATGTGTTGTTGACACTAGTTAGCAAGTCAAAAGACTCTAACTGATGTTTTGGTAAAACTCTATAAAACTTGTAGTGACATAGTCGGAATGACAGTTTTTTGTTCGTTTCTTTGATTGTTTTTTTTTTTTTTTTTGCATAAACAAATGTTCCCACATGTCACCACATGTCAGCTTATTGGACTTTATTGGAGGGATGTACATTTTACTAACAGTGTAGGGTTGGTTTGTGTACTCAGCCCCTGGGTCTTGGCGGCTGTTAATTGGCCTCACAGTGATGCACCCCTCTATATAAACACAGGGTGGGTTTTCTACCCTTTCACCCTTTACCCTCTTTCTTTCTCATTCCACAGTAGGGTCCCTCTTGATCCCCCATCACCCCCACTCTTGCCCAGCCCTACTGTTTAAAGGAGGTACCTGCTGTGCCTTCTTTCAATTTGGGTTCACGGTTTAACATTATTTATAACACGATTATACTGTAATGTTACAGATGACAGTAGGTCAGTGACATAAATTGTAGTGTTGGAGTACTTTGATATTTCTGATAAGATTTTATTTCCTAATACTGTATAAGTAAGTATAATTATATATTTTATAACCCTCTATATGAAACAATCACTTTAGACGTTCCTGTAGAAACAATAAGGACTTAGAATAGCTGATTTAATACAAAGTGCAGGTGGAAATACAGTCAGAGCTGTTAGAGACAATTAATCAACACCTTCTTCCAAATCCGAGTCGAGCATTTGACAGTGCTGTGGTTTGTGAAAGGAATAAAACAGGACGGGGGGGACATGCTGTTGTGAGATAATAATCCACATTTTGTTATTATTACAGTACCACCCCTGAGATGATTTTTTACTTGATGAAATACCTATTATTGGTGGGGAAAAAAAGTTTGTAGGAATTAAGGTAAAAGGTTAACGTAAAAGTTAAGGGTAAAAATAATCTGATCAGCTTTAACGTAATCAGTGATATTATTATTTCAGGTTGAAGACCACACACATGCCTGTCTGTCTTTCTGTATGGCAGAGCTCTCTGCCTAACTTACTATTACAAAGAAATGACATTTTGTAAGTTTGAGTATTTTACACCTTGCTTACGTTGTATTTTTTTCATCATCAGCCAAATACACTCTGTGTTTAGTAATCAAAAAAGTACATTGGATAAAGATTTTCATTTCATTATGGTGTAGATTAAACTTAATTCAAATATCAAACTTCTACCAGTTTAGATTTAAACTTTACAGTTTATTTATAGTATTCATTTACGTTATAAAGAGTGACATCATAATTTTGATACAAATATAATTACATTGAAACTTATTTATTTACAAAACTCATTTGTTCTATTTCACTGATTTGATAAGAATGATGAAAGATTACCCTCACCAGTGTCCTTTTGTTCTTTCTCTTAAAGTTAATGAGACAAAAATGCAGCATGTCTTGTTATTGAGAAACTCGAAACTTGTCTCTCCTGAAAACGTTCACGTTGGAAAATTTGACCTCATACGGTTTCAAAATTGTTTTAAATAAACAAGTCCAAATGTCACGCTATCAGAAATTGCACACTTTTTATCCTATTCATGGAGAGTGTACCATACAATGAATATGTTTGTTACTTGAGAAACAATTCAATGAATTATATTTTGCAGCCAAAAATACTGGAAACTGTGTTAGAGAAAAAAAAAATTCTGATCAGTTAGAATTAAACCCTCCTCAGTGTGCTGTAGTAAAAATATACTAAAGAGGACGTTCACCGTGATGCTGAAAAATCTGCTACTGTGTGGGGTGTTTACAGTTAAAAAAGGATTTTTGATATATAGATCCTTAGACATATATCCTTGTGCAGAATAATATATCGCAGTTATAAGAATAATCCATTGCTAAAATAATGCCCATTTTCAGGCGCTTCACTTGTGCTTGGATACCAGCCAAGTAGAAAGATTTCTCAGTATGCTGGAGCCATGATCAGACTGCATGCTTCATGTCTGAAATGCTCACCTGCCAAGAAATCCTTTAAAGCCCAAACATATGAGAATGGCTTGCTGATTGTTCCCGAGAACAAATACAGTGTGTTCAGAGCCACCTTGGCTGGTCATTCACGGACATTCTGTCTTCCTTTAAAGAAGGTGGTTGTATTTTTCCAGGACGCATTCCACATTATGACTAGGTAAAATAAATACCTTGAAAACTGTGAACATTAGAAAGCATTTTGTGCAGGTTAAAGAAGCACCTACTGCACTTCCTCATGTCAAACCTTATCTGTGGGTTGCTGTGAGCTGCTGTGAGGTGCAAAAACACAATGCAGAAATTTCCTGCTTATTCAGTGTCACAAGACTCCCAAATGCCAAATGCATGAATTCTAGAAAATGTTCCTGTGGTGACCGAATTCATTAAAGACATGGACTGTCTATAATCTCAATAATCTTTCTTCACTTATCACTTCTTGTATTTAATTTAATTCAAAATTGACTCAAATCTTAGTAAGTGTTAAATCGGACATGTTTTGTGTAATTCAAACGTACTGACCAATGTGGGTTACAACCAAGCAGACTACATAATGTAGTGCACTTCCCAGGACAAAGTTGAGCATCCTGTCTCTAATAGTGCCTCTTCCTTGTGGAGCTTCAAAATATTTTAACGCTGTAGCAGACTGGTAGATCTGTGTGTATTTGCACTATGGACTGGACATCCTGTTCAAAGAAATCAAACACAAGCCAGACACAAGTCTTCACTGAGCTGTGGCCTGAAGGCGTTCTACAGCACTCACCACTGTGGCACATCCCAGACACAAAGAGATACCATATACTATATATATGGCACATATAGGGTATGTGTGGCATAAACACACACACACACACAACCAAGTGCACATTCGGAAACACTCAACTAGGCACAGGTACCATCTACCATGCACAAGATGTGATAAAGTGTCCAAACACACACACGTACGTAGAGAGAGAGAGAGAGAGAGAGAGAGCGGAGACTCTCACCTTAATTGGTCCACCAAGCATCTCTTAAGAAGCCTTTGAGAGAGGATGAGAATGAGGGATAGAGGGAAAGTGGGAAGGAGGAGGGAGGCACTGGGAACCCAGTGTGTCTTTTGGGGGGTTAATTACAGATGCAGATGCGCGTTGCCACTTGCAACATCTCTGAATTCATTTTCAGCCTCTCTGCCCTTCCCTGATGGCCCCAGGGATTCATCACTGTGTGTGTGTGTGTGTGTGTGTGTGTGTGTGTGTGTGTGTGTGTGTGTGTGTGTGTGTGTGTGTGTGTGTGTGTGTGTGTGTGTGTGTGTGTGTGCACGCATGCACGGGGAGAGCACTCAAAATCCACCACAAAATTCAGGAACTAGCCATGATAAAGAAGAGAAATCAGTAGAGGAGTGAAATAGGAAAATGTAAAGAAGATAGGGGAAAAAAGAGACACACATTGAGAGAGACGAAGCATGTACAGAGTAAGTAGCAGAGCTTTTTAGCCTCTGTGCGGATTTAATCCTGATGTAGTTATCTTTGCTGTATATTAAAATAAACCAATATAAAATGAGATTAATAGCTTAAGTTTAAAATCACAAAATCTGCAGTTGCATGTTTCATCCACATGGGGCTGAATGCACTGTAATAGTACAGCTGTGGGAAATGTATGTGTGTGCGCGTGTGTGTGCCTACTCTTCCTGCAGGCCCACCTTTCTCTTACAGCCAGACTGATTCATTATCCAGCTCTAATTGAATGGAGTGGGTCTCTATTGGGATGAGCTGTTTAGATCCACACACATGCATATTTGTCCTTGTTGTTTGCTTAAGCCCAGCAGAAAACATAAATCATTTGTACAGTTTCCCGCACAGGTATAAAACACTTCTACCTTCATATAGCGGCCAAGTTTTGTTTGTTTACATATCGCAACCGTAATGGCTTTCTGATGCTGTTTTTAATCAAATCCATCTGAGGACTGAATGAATGTGCTGGTGCGTGTCAAATCAGTCACTTCAACCTTTTTAAAAGTGTTTTAATATATCTCATGTGCATTGTATTCAAATAATAGCTCACTTTAAATACACATATACACACACATATACTCTATATAAACAGATATATTGTATAAGTGAATAAAGTTCATGTCCGCAGGGTACATGGTCGGGGTAGCCGACACGCAGGTGTGTGTTTTACTCAAGTGATTGCGTGCTGAGTGGACAGTGCGAGCGTCATTTCAGGGGTTTTTCACCTACATGCTGGTACAATCATAATGAACAATTCACAGCTTGTCACAGTTATAAATCAGAGAGCAGGAGGAGCGCCACAAGTAGATGGAATAAGCGATCCGCCGACTGCACCAACTGCCGACCCACTGCAAACACCTCTGCACCTCCACACTCTGACCCGAGCCTGGTCTGTGGAAATGAGATCAGCTGTGGATATGGATTGAGAGTGGACAGTGAAACTGAGGACAGCGCAATGAGTGATGTTTTTCCAATATGATTTCAATATAATCAGTGTTGCTGGTGAACAGTGTATTTTACTGTAGTTTACATTGGGTTTATTGTGTTTTCTTTGTCCTAAGGGGGAAAAAACAAAACAAACAAACAAACAAACCAAAATCTATCAAATCAGTATGATCATACTGTATGACCAAAATGTAAAGAATATTGGGAAAAAAGAGACACACACTGAGAGAGACGAGACATGTACAGAGTAAGTAGCAGCTTTTTAGTCTCCGTGCAGATTTAATCCTGATGAAGTTATCTTTGCAGTATATTAGAATAAACCAATAGAAAATGAGATTAATAGATTAAGTTCAATATCACATAATCTGCAGTTGCATTTGTGGACTGAACAAAATGATAGACACAAACCTGATAATCTAATGTTAAATTATGCTAATTCATAACCATGATATGAAAGAATTAATAAGACATTCTAAGAAATTACTACCTGCTGAAAGTTCAAATTTGTACCCTGGTTTGTGTACCCTGGTTTCCATACACAATCCAAATGTGATTGGTTGATTCCAGTTTTTAATTGTAACACAAGCTGATCAGATGTGCTAATCCCCCTGTCCTACCTATAAAATAATAATAATAAAATCATATATACAGGGTGGGCCAAAAGTAGGGTTACAGTTAATACTTAAACATTTTTCCTTTATTAGAAATTTTGACTTGTATTTACATACAGTCCAGACCAAAAGTTTGGACACACCTTCTCATTTAAAGAGTTTTCTTTATTGTGTTCGTTATTGTGTTCTTTAGCCCAAACAAGTCTCTTCTGCTTGTTGCCTGTCCTTAGCAGTGGTTTCCTAGCAGATATTCTACCATGAAGGCCTGATTCACACGGTCTCCTCTTAACAGTTGTTCTAGAGATGTGTCTGCTGCTAGAACTCTGTGTGGCATTGACCTGCTCTCTGATCTGAGCTGCTGTTAACCTGTGATTTCTGAGGCTGGTGACTCGGATGAACTTATCCTCCGCAGCAGAGGTGACTCTTGGTCTTCCTTTCCTGGGGCGGTCCGCATGTGAGCCGGTTTCTTTGTAGCGCTTGATGGTTTTTGTGACTGCACTTGGGGACACTTTCAAAGTTTTCCCAATTTTTCGGACTGATTGACCTTCATTTCTTAAAGTAATGATGGCCACTCGCTTTTCTTTACTTAGCTGCTTTTTTCTTGCCATAATACAAATTCAAACTCTTTGAATGAGAAGGTGTGTCCAAACTTTTGGTCTGTACTGTATATTATAATAACATATTAGACATTTTACATTGAACATTTAATCTCTCAAGTGCTCAGAGTCCACCTTCTTGATAATAATAATTTTTATATCTAAAACGTGATTGTGAAGGTGAAGCAGATAATGAAGTAACTGTAACTGTGTGTGTGTGTGTGTGTGTGTGTGTGTGTGTGTGTGTGTGTGTGTGTGTGTGTGTGTGTGTGTGTGTGTGTGTGTGTGCGTGTGCGTGTGCGTGTGTGTCTAAGGTTCCTCATCAGCTCAGTGCTTCAAAGGCCTGGAGTGCTGCCCCCACCTCCTCCTGCATTCAGTCCCAATCCCTGCTCCTTTGTCTTTGTGTTCCATATTTAATAGGGTGGCATGAGTGTCGTGAGGCGCTACCTGAGGCTGGCGGCAGGGCCCACTGATGTCGAGTGTCGCCCCTGTCTCTCTATCCATCGGTGGCCCTTTTAAGACAAACCTTGAGTGTGGGATCAAAGGGAGGCATTGATGTTCTTCTTGGAGTGGAGATCGAGGGTCCAAGTGATACCCCCACACTGCCTGGACCTGTGCCACTTTCCAACCAGTGCTGTGTCTGTAGAGTGTGTGTGTGTGTGTGTGTGTGTGTGTGTGTGTGTGTGTGTGTGTGTGTGTGTGTGTGTGTGTGTGTGTGTGTGTGTGTGTGTGTGTGTGTGTGTGTGTGTGAGTGTGCCTGTGTGTGCAAGAACATTGCAGAAACAGAACCACAGAGAATCTGTTAATTAAAAAGTTATTATTAAATATCTGTTATAAACGTAATACACTTAAGGAGTGGTTACACAATCCACAGATACAACACTAACGATAAACTCCTGCTCTATCAACACACCTCTCTCTTTCTCTTTCTCTCTCGGCCTAGATGAAGTGTGATCATTGGCACTTCTATTTACACTCTCTGGCTGATTTTATCGCTCTCCCTCAATCACCTTCACATACAGATCCAGAACACATGTTTCCTATTGATCACCGATCAATGATCAATTAAGCAAGCCATCTGTTCAATTAGGAGCCCATGGGTCCTGTTGGAGTGTGCTGTTATTTAGATATTTGACATGGAGGAATGCTTTAATAGATAGTCTTACATAATTGATTAACAGGGTACATGGCAGGTCCTTAAACAAAAAGCTCTGTACTTTTTCATAGAAAGACAAGTGAGATATATGTTCTGATACTTACTGACTGGCTGCTAGAGCTACTGTCTTCCCATATGCTATGATAACCCCTGGCTGATACTGCTTTCGTACTTTATTGGAAATGCCTATATAACTTTAGGAATCACTTGCATACAATTACATATATACAAGGGGCATTCAAGTCAACCCGAGACTGGTGATGGAATTTCTCGGAAATGCAGTTGTTTCTGTCACCATCTTGCAGAAGAGATACATCTGTTTTTGGGAACTGTACACACAATATTTTACAAACACCACTTTCACATTGCGGTAACTTAGCTGGGAATTATTGCATTATTGTATAAGTACAGATCTGATTTCACTTCAAGCCATTTACATGTTTGGGCGATTCAACGAGTTCTCTGAGATGCCAGAGGTTTATACGTGAAGCAGGCAGTCTGATCATGGCTCCAGCACACTGAGAAAACTTAAAATCTGGAATAAGTACATAAATGTAGACAAATACAGAGATTTTTTCAGACCATTCTCTGTAAACCTTAGAGGTGGTTATGTGTGAGAATCCAAGTAGATCAGTAGTTTATGGAAATATTCAAATCAGCCTGTCTGTCAAGAAAACAATGCCGTATCAAATCACTTAAATCACCTTTCTTCCCTTTTCTGATACTCAGTTTGAACTTTAGCAGATCGTCTTGGCCATGTTTACATACCTTGATGTATTTAGTTGCTGACATTTGATTGTCGAATTGGATATTTGTGCTAATGGGTTGTTGAATAGGTGTAGCCAGGGGTGTACATATTTTATAAGCATAATCAAATAATTCAAATGTTATGCTCAGTAATTAACATCATTACCCCTTCCTACAACTTCCTTTGATTAAGATTAAACTCATTCAATTCAAATAAGAGACTAAAAAGTATGACACAGCAATAATAAATGTCATAACTTTTATTATGGTAGATTGCAAATTTCACTGCAATCATAACATAATTCAAAAAACCCCAGACAACACTTTGTGAATTGATGTTAGTGTTAGACTATTAGGAGAATTAGACTAATGCATAACTCAGGAGTGACATCACACATTCTCCTATTCTTGTACGTTTCTCTTCAACTTACCATTTTGGCGTTATTGTTTTTTTGGGTCAGATAGTCAGACCTCTCTAAAATGAGGTGAAAAAAGGGGGTGTCTATGACCCTCTGCACCCCCTAACCCCCTTCTATTTTCTACCCATTAACCCATTCAGCAACAATGGAAGCTGACAGAGCCACTGGAAACAAAGGGCCAGAAGCAGAAGAGGGCTGGGGTGGACCGTTATCCCGCCACCCGCCGCACCATCTAGGGCTCCACTAGACCTCTGAGGAAACAGAGGAACAGCCCCACCACCACTCTGCAGCTCTTTTTCACACAAGGTTTCTCTCCATATCTGCACTTCTTGTCTGTCTGAGAGCAAAGTGACAGCTGAAAAGGCAACACATTGACTGTTGTCAGTAGGGCATCTCGCTGCTTCTCTCTTTCTTTCCCCATTCTCACTTTCCTTTACTTCTTTGCCACTGTATTGCATGGTGACTGATGTGTGTAGGTGGTGTTGTGTGGGAAGCAGTGTGCGTGTGCATGTGTGTATGTGTGTGTGCGGGTGTTTGGTAAGAGCAAGCATGCATGCTCGTGTGCGTGTCTGGCTTTTGTGAGGGATTGTGGGTGAAGCATGAGCGCAGGGATGAGGGAGGAGGAAAGCGGGGGCCGTCTGCGGAGTGACAGTTTGGGAGCTTCACACTTAACTGCCCCTGAGTTCTCTCTGTGTGCACGATGCCCGCGTTCCCATGTGAAAGTACTCACACACACTGTACACACACTCTCTGACCGTTACCACTCGCAACATCCTGGACTGATATAAGGACATTCCAAAAACACAAGAACTAATTCAACAATAATGATGCAACTAATCCCATTAAGACCTCCACAAAGGATGATGGTTCGCTCCGACCTTTGGTCCGACTGTCCTGTATTGGCAGACAGGGGTCATTTATAGAGAAGGATCATGTCTCTTGGCCTTGCGCCAGTCCTTCACACACCTCATGTAAAACAACGTACAATTAACACACGCACACACACACGGTGATGTGGGAAATTAGGTGAATTAGGTGAGTCAAAAATGATGTCTATTATTTTGTCTGTCTCCCTCAATTAATAGAGACGACAGCTGTAAAAAAAAAAAATTAAAAAAAAAGAATATATATTTTTTCATCCTGATGTTAATGGTATCCAAGAGAAAGGATGTGTGTGTGTGTGTGTGTATGTGTGTGTGTGTGAGGAGCACAGAGGGAGTGGTTTGTGGCAGAAGGTCGGAGACACAGAGGAGTGTGGGTTGAGACTGCCGGCTGAATGAGTGAGGGGATGAGGGGCCACATGAGCTAGAGGGGAGGGGTGCATTCTTGGGTGATGCATCCTGCTGAGATGGCATGAGGTAAGGGAAGGAGGGGGTGCGGATGGATAGAGGAGACAAGTGGAGAGGGGGGCTCCTCTCCTGCAGGCAGAGAGGCAGTAGGGACAGATGGCGTCCCTCACAGGGCTGAGAGAGTCCTAGTTTTCACCTGCGGCCCCATGGGAAAAAAAACAGCCTCCCTTGCACTCACAGGCCGCCACATCCCAGGTCCTGGAATTCTCTCCCCCAATCCTGTGCACTCACATCCAAACAGAGAGGATGAGAAAGACTGAGGGATGGAAAAGAGATGCAGGAGCGGGGAAAATGGTTGAAATGAATCATAAAAACAGCAGAGACTAAAGATAAAGCTTAAGAACTATGACATATAGAATCAGTTATCAAACTGATGAATGGTTTTATGGAGAGGGAAGAGAGATTTGTGTTACCAGATGGACATCTACAAAACAGTGGAGTTACTCTGTCTTCCTTCTTTCCACCCACTCTGTCTCTTGTCCTCCCTCCCTTGCCCTCTGTCTTTTTCTTTCTCTGTCTCGCTGTCCCGTTGCTCCCGCTCCTTGACTGTTGGATCATGCAGATGGTGCTTTTCAGTACAATGAATAAGGGCATCCAAGGTCACAAGGATGAGACAATAATGCAACCATTCACCACTTGCTTAAGCGATGCTGACCAAGGCTCACAGAAAATAAACAATAGTCCAGGCCAAGGTGGGGATACAAATGTGTGTATGTGTGTGCATGTACTTTGTGACTTCCAGGGTCAGTTCGTTGGCTGCCTGGATCATAACACTGGCATGTGTCATTAACTCCATTCAGGCTTGAGTGAACAATACATAACTTTAACAAACCTTCTACTAGGGTGTGATAGCAGGAAATGTGAGCCATTTGACTTGCAGTTCAGGTTAAACTGAAGAACTTCTGGTTCAACAAAGTGGAGCTAAGTTTCACTATCAAAAATAATCCAATAAAATTCAATGTCTGTTGAAAATATAATTTTATAACGTAAATAAGGACTAATAAAGGGGGAAAAAATTCTCAATAATTTCATTCAGACCACCTGCTTTCATTCAAAACATTATTTCTGGGTCTCTTTAACCATTTTGTGCTGATTATGATGTATGTATGGCTCATCATCTCGCTAACATCCCTATGCATGGGCAAAAACTTAAATGTCCTGGCAAAAGCAGCCAGGTTTTGGGATGAAATATGCTGGTGCTTAGCAGAATTTATAACGCCATAAATCTTCACAAGAGCCTCTGACCAATCAGTCACAAAGCATAAGTGATCCACTCCCATATTTTACAGTGACTATCATGTACCATATTTGTACAGTACTCTGCAAAAGTCTTGAACTACCCCTCACTTCTTCCCAAATTAAATTCAATTGAATTGCATTATGTAAATTAAATTGAAGAAATGGGAGCAAATATTTTACTGTGACAGGCTGCAAAGTGCCTAAAGATACAATTTAAAAATTAGTTGCTTATATAACAACCTCAGAAGCGGCCTCATTTCCCCTCTCATCTGTTCCAAATATTAAGCATTCAGAATCATTTACATTTACATTTAGGCATTTGGCAGACATAAGCATTCAGAATCACCAGTATACTAATCACCAGCCTGATTATCTGTCATCATCTGCACCCGTTTCTCATTTTTTTCATGCTTTAAATTAGATGCTTAAATGATTCATAGGTCACTGCATGCCTTAGCAAACAAAATATATTCCTCTGAAACTGGTCAGGTGCAGGAACTGAAAATGAGAGTCAAAAACTTTCCAAAAAAGAGAGTCAAAAAGTGCTTCTTCTTCTTCTTTTTTTCATGATTTTATAAAAAATATATATTATTATAAACATTACTATCATCTACTTTGTGCTTCTCTGTGTTATAGACAGATATTTTCTTTAACAACGTCTTTATCAATAGAAAATGACACTTGGGTAGAAAAAACTACAGCTGCTACAACAAAAGTGGTAAAAGCACTAACTTGTTGCATGGATGTCTGCAACTATAACCATAAGAACGACTTTATTCATGATACATGTTACATTTAATAACCACAAAGATGTGTTGGATTGCATTTTACAAAAAAAAGTTTTATCATGATGGCTTAATCCTGCAATCACTTTAATAGTTTTAGGACAGAAATTGTCTCCTTAACAGTTGGCAACCTCAACAAAGTGGCCTTCATATCAGCAAAAACACATTTCCTGTTAAACAATTGCACTTCTGATCTCAGAGAACAAAGTCATAGAAGCGATTTATTTATGGTTGTAGTATCTGGTATCACACAAATGAGGATAAGGTTCCCTTCTGAGTCTGGTTCCTCTCAAGGTTCCCGTTTTTCCTTTCCACCAGTGCCTCTGGATTGCTTATTGGGGATTTTATTTTCCATAATGTATATTACAGTGAAGCTAATGTTCAAAGCATTATACAAATAAAATTGAATTGAATTGCTTTTATATTGATAAAACAACAATTTATGTTATATTGTTATATATAATTATAATAATTACATATAATAAATGCATATTACATATAATAAATGCAGCCTCAGCTCACTGATTTACATGCATGGCATTTAGCAGATTTTGTCCAAAACGACTTATTATTATTATTATTATTATTATTATTATTATTATTATTATTATTATACGAGCAGTTGAGGGTTAAGAGCCTGCTCAAGAGCCCAACAGTGTCAACTTGGTGGTGGTGAGGTTTCAACCTGGGACCTTCCGATCAGATACCCAACATCCTAACCACTGATTTTGATTTATGTTTTACATAAGAGACTGATGGACTGTAAATATTTAGTTAAAGAATGTACTCAAAGTAGCCTGTGTTAGTGATGAATGAAAGTTTTATTTTGGTAGACTTTTATAAATTATGATTAATTTAAAATTAATCATAATTTTAAATTATGATTAATTTTTTTTATCAATCCTCCTCTACTATCTACACAGAATTGAGAATATATTATTTTAGAACACTAGTCCCTTAGTATCTGCAGAGAATTGGTTTTAAGTTGTTTTTGATCATTACGTATTGTATGTACACCCTCCTGTATACTTTAAATGATCTCTTAATTACTTCTCATACCTAATACAGTCCAAATGCTATGCAAATAAACATTATACTCTATTGCTTAGGGAAATAATGACAAAAGATGATCTGATGAGTACAGGAGATAGACTGAGGGTCCAGTGAACTATTTCTTTTCTTCTTCTTTTTTAACAAGGTATCTGACTAGTTATTTGGGTTGGTTATTTTTTTTTATATATATAAATCATGATAGTGGTACTGAAAGCAAATATGTTCTTTTTATGTATTTTATGTTTACTTTAATATTCATTCTCTTTTATGAGAAACAATACATTAAACAATTTGCTGTTTTATATTGGGTTTAATAATTTAACATTTCATACAAAGGGTGGTTTAAATTCCTTTCTGTCAACCACAGAATCTCTGGAGACGCAAGTCCTCACACCTCTCCTTCTCTCAACAGATGCAGTTTTCACTCAAGAGACCTGCTCGCTGATCTCAGGCAGTGAGAAGAACATGTGGCATGCTGGCATACAAGGGATTTATCGATCCTATCGGCTGGAGGCCACACGGATCAATACAGATGATCAGCGCTTCTATTGAGCATACTGCCCTGAGCATCCACATGACAGCTGATCCTGCTGATGCACTGTGTATCTCTGAAGGTGGTAGTTAAGAAAAAGTAGATTTCATATATGATTTTGTTTTGTAGCTATTGCCTGGTGACTAGAAATTTTAAATAAATACCAACATAACAAATGAATTCTAAATTAGGTTTAAGTGGAATGGCAAGTATAGTCAGAAAGTACTGTTAAAAAAAATAAAGGAAATCTGTAGTCTCAATAGAAGTTGGAAAATAATGGCTTTAAGCTACTAAATGGTCATGGATTATATAGCAAGGAAAAGCTGAAGTAATAACACGGCAGGAGTTTGTAAGGCAGCGAAACAATTCGCCCAAGGTCAGACAGGGGAGTGGAGTCAGGGGAGACTTGTGCTCATTTTAACGAGACTGGCTATGTTATGCTAATCCTTTCTCTTGTTCTGTGTTTCTGCCCTCCCTCTCCATCTTTGGGGGTACACACTTTCGGTGGGCCATGAACTGCCTATCATCCATGAACGATGCCCCCCCCCCCAATCACCCCCCCCATAACTCTTCTTGCTCCCCCCTTTTCCCCACTCCATCTCCTTAACCCTAAAACCTCCCTTCTACATCTGCCATTTGATTGACAGGTACTAGGAAGTAGTAGAACTGCAGTTTGAGAGATCATTATGAGAAAGGAAAGATAAGGACACAAATCCTTACTGGCCTTCGGCTCCTCACCAGACCATCACACAAACACATACAACACATAGACACACCGTTCAGAGTGGCTTATTTCATCCTCGTCTTTACTGGGTGTGACAGACCCCAAGCCTCATTTAAGTATTCTGGTATATAGAAGTATATATATATTCAGGTAACCTAAAGGAGGATAAACCAATTTTATGAAGTGATATAACACTAAAAGTTTAAAATTTAGACTGTCTCTCTCTCTCTCTCTCTCTCTCTCTCTCTCTCTCTCTCTCTCTTTCTATCTCTCTCTGAGGTGACGATGTCAGCGGGAGGACAGTAATTGAGAGTGGAGCAGAGTTGGAGTAAGGAGCCTCTCTTAATGGAGACTTACTCCACAGTGCCCAGACCTCCAGCTTCACCTCACAGCCTGCCTCTCATAATGATGCTGCCAAAGCCAGACAGAGCAAACACACAGCAGCCTGCTCTCCTCCTAACCTTTTAATCCTTCCTTCACCCCTCTTTTCCCTCTTATTCCCATTATTCCCATTACTTTTCACCACCTCTCTGTCTGACGATTTTTTCTTTGCTCTATCCATCGTCACCATTTTTACATGCCGGGTTTTTTCACAAAAGTTGATCAATTCATTTTGCAGACATAATCACTCTTAAAATAGCATTCCTCATATTTAAATGATACACTTGATCAGTGACACCTGACTTGAGTGTAAAGGCAGGCCTATGTGTTCATTCTCTGTGGTGAATGTGTGATTGGCAGAGAAGGGAGTTAGGACAGAGAGCAACCCTATTAGCCGCCCTTGGGACTGAAGGATGACTGCAGGACCAGGCAGTTCTGGCTCTTACCAGCATCATCTTTATTCTCAGTAGCGAAAGAAAAACAGACGACGAGGTGCTGGGGAAAATGGTACGGCTGAAGAGACGGCAAAGATCACGCAAGAGAGAGGGACTGGATGTAGAAGACTAATATAGAAGACTAATAAGACAGTAGGGTAAGATGAGAGGGGTAGAGTGGAGAGTGGCAGATGAACGTGGAATGTAGAGAAATAGAGGAAAGAAAGAACAAGGCAGAGAGAGGGGAGAAATGGAAGCAGGCGGTGGGGCTGCTCTAATTGATCTCTGGGTGATGCAGGGGGCCATGCCTCAGGGGCCGTGAGGCTGAGGTCATTAGGATGCAAATCCTGCCCTCTCTCTTCCTGCAGCATGCTGCTGCTACTGCCGTGGCCGACAGGTAGAGGAAGAGGAGGACAAGGCGTGGAGGAAGAGGAGGAGGATCTCTCAGAAGATGCAGCTGGACACAAAATATACCTGGGCCTTCTTCCATTACTAAAGCTTGGCAATAGGACCCATACATTTGCTAATCCTTGTATTCAGGTCTTTGCTATTGGTCCTGCTTTGTGTTTTCATTCTTAGGACAAAAGGACGATAGCGATGTGGTTAGAGTGCGTATACAGGGAGGGGGCTTTGGGTTGGGGAGCTGGCCTATCGCAGTATCATTTTTTATTCCTCCTAATTGACGTGAGCAGTTCTTTTGACCCTAATTAGCGGTCTGTAATCTCTCATTTGCATATCACAAAGACAACAGTATTTGCATATTTGTAAACGAGAAGGGCCTTACATCTGTATGCAATCCCCTGATTTCTTTCCTCTCTATTTCATTACCCATCTACACTCCCCCCCCCCCTCCTCACCCCCCCCCCCTCTCTCTTTTATTTGCCAGTCAGATATTGTCAAGCACAGGACTTAAACATTAAAGCTTGTTCTAGTCCTGTCCTGGATAAGTCCCTAAAGCAGAAACAGAATGAGAAAGAGAGAATAAGAACATTGCTTTTAGAAGAAAACAGGCTTAAACAGGCTGAGTTTAGAAAATTACACCGGCAGAAAGTTTGAGAGAAGATGTTAAATAAGGAGGTTAAATAATATCACTTGATTTATCTATAAGCTGTAATAAAGTGTTAGTAATGAGCAGAAATTAATGTTAAAATATAAACTATCTAATTCAATTCACAATGCTGGGAAATGACCTACGTAATTGTAATAATTGTATGTATATTTATTGCGTTATTAAAATGTGACATTTTATATAATTGATACATTTTATAAAATAATTTAATACATTTAAATAAAATAAAATGTAAATGCAAATTTGAATTTGAATTTGGTGTGTATATTTGTCAATATCATTATTTAATTCATCACCTCATTACTTTTCATCCTGGCACAAATAGGATTAATAGTCTCAACTGACGCTTAGGCACTACTGAATATTAGAGGAACTATTCTACTTTCATATCCTGATATTACAGTAATGTGTATAATATAGATAATTCATTTTTAATTACATGTTTTTTGTGTGTGTGGAAAACATAATGAAAATCATCTGATCATCAGCAGGTCTTACTATTGGGTAAATGGGTAATACATATGGGTAATACTAATCATCACCCCTACTCTGTTGTGCCTCAAATGCATTGGCAGGACCTTAACAGATATGTGCATAAGTAAATGCCCCAAAACCTCATGAACTGATAATTACTGATAATATTCCTAAGAAGAATGGATCAAAATGTTGTAAGTTACTGATAAAGTCATGTAAAAAGTGATTATTTTTAGTTATTTTGTTAATTTTTGTTAAATAAAGAATAGCATTGTGAAGAAAAATTGTTTGTATGAGGTTGTAGAATTTGTACTGAGACCTGCTATGATTATATGGTTTTTATTGTTTTTACACACACACACAAACACACACACACACACACACACACACACACACACACACACACACACACACACACACACACACACAATAATAATAATAATAATAATAATAATAATAATAATAATAATAATAATTACACATATTAAATAATAACAATAAATAATAACACAATTAATAGAGGGGCACTAACCTTTCCATATGATTGTATATAAAATGTTTTACTTAATAACACCTACATGGCACCTCCACCACACATACGTATATTTGAAAAGTTGGCTCACGTTATTTAAAGCGTGTAAGAAAAAATGCTTGTAAAATAGTGTATGATCATTCACATCTAACCACATATGATCTTATAACAGCAGCAAGAGCAACAACGTTAGCAACTCTACCTGTGTTCTGGCTCAGGTAGAGCACTTTAACAAAGTCTTGTCGGGCACCTCTCATCCCCTTGTCATGCCTGACCCCTCCATCATTCCCCTCAATTACTATGGAAATGGGGGCTAATTGAATGGTCTGTGTGTAATGGGGAAGACAACATGGCCTACATTATGATAAGGAGCAGAGACGATAGGTGAGGCTTTTCACATGGGATGAGGCTTAGTGGAGGATTGAGGCCGACTCACTTTCTCCACTGCAGAGGGGTGCAGCTATTCACAGCCTCGTGCCCCGATGCCCTGCTGTTAGCATTAGCGGGCTGAGGGGCCGCAGGGGTTTGCTCAGCACCGGGCCAAACGCCTTCTTTTGTATTCACCAGCGCCTCTCTCTTTATATCCCAGGGATATATGCGAGCTATTATATAGTTGCGAGTTTTGCATATGCTCCTCTCCGTGGGGCTCGGTTATTTTTGCTTGCTGTTGCAGTTCTACTTATCTGTGAAAACTTGTGTTGGATTCAGTCACTTTTTGTTTCGCATATGTTCATCGCTACTATGTTAAAAATCTCATCTAAACTTTTCGGTAAAATGTTGTATAAGAAAACATTGTGGAGATAAAATATATATTTAAAGCATAATGTATCATCATCAGGGTTTATGTGAGAAGAATGATAGTTTCAGGACTTAGGGCATTATTTCATGATGTAAGGGTTGTTTGAAAAGTAAACACACAACAGTTTGATTTGCTTTGTGCAGTTAAAGAAAGCTGCATCGTCTAGCCAGTTAGCCCTAATAAACAAATTTTGTGTGTGTGTGTGTGTGTGTGTGTGTGTGTGTGTGTGTGTGTGTGTGTGTGTGTGTGTGTGTGTGTGTGTGTGTGTGTGTGTGTGTGTGTGAGAGAGAGAGA
>JAAGKR010006672.1:0-30128 GCA_011419295.1 Clarias macrocephalus
ATGTGCCGCCTTCTTTGCTCTGGCCCCCTTGGAGCGTTCTTATCTGGAGAGCTTTTAGCTATTTGTTATGCTAATAAACAATTTTAATTCAATAACATTTCAAGATACACTTAAAACAATTGACGTATATACTTTACATAAAGGGTTTGACAGCAAAAGGCGATAAACACCATATTCCACCTTTCATCCATTCTGGCGAATAATTTTCCTCTGGCACAAAAGTTGTTTATAAGAAGTTTTTATTTGAAAACCACTACAGGTCCTTTCTTAGAGGCTTCAAGCTTAGATGTGACAGTGAATGACTGCATTACATTGCAAAACACAGAACATCCACGAAGAGCCAATCGCATTGCTTCCTTCTGCCACGTGATCAGTGAACTGAACTTAAAAATGATATAAATTAAATAAATGAGGTCGATGGAGAATGCTGAAGCCAAGAAAGAGGACGTTTAAGCCGGTGCGATTACAGTTTCCCCAGCAGTCATGGACTACCATAATAAAGTGCTGGCATCATCTCCTGAAATGATCCTCAACTTTTTTTTGTCATTAAAAAGCAGCCAACATCAACAATTTTTAGCTTGTTCCAGTTTGCTGTTGGTTTGACAATCAAATTTGCTATTTTTTTTTTTATTTCTATTCATCTATTTTCTCAAAAAATCCGAGAGAGGTGGAGTTATAGCGTTTTGTAAAATTCAAACTCATATGGCCAAACCATGTTTGACATATTTTGTGCTTTGTGACTTAAAGAGACAATGCACAACAGAAATATTACAATCAATCTGTAATACTTATCTTTTGCATTTTTTAAACTAAAATAGATTTATCTCATTTTGCATTCAAAATACACATACTGTACCGATCAGCCATAACAGCAAAACTACTCAGAAAAAGAAGTAAACAAAATTGATTACCTTATTACGAACGGTATCAGACGTACTACGCAGCCAGTGAGTTCTTAAAGTTGATGTGTTTGAAGCAGGAAAAAATGGGCAAGTGTGAAAATCTGAGCGACAGTTGTCAAAATGGAAAAGGGAAGCACAACATGGTCATGGTTGTCGAAGACTTATTGATGCACACGGTGAACCAATCGGACGGAAGAGTCACTGAAGCACAACTTGCTGATTAGGTTAATGGTGGCTATTATGGAAATGTGTTACAACACATTTCCAATTTCTTGGATTGGGCTGCGTAGCTGCCGACAGGTCAGAATGCCCAGTCCACCCCTGCAAAGCACCTACAATGGGCATTTACCTACAAAGATGCTCGATTGGTGCTAAGAAGCCCAAGGCATGCCACAAAAATATCCCCCATGCCGTCACACCACCAGCAGGGGCCTGAACCCTTGATGCAATTCAGGATGGTTCCATGCTTTGACGCGTTCACGCCAAATTCACGTCCCTACTCAAGTCTCATCAAGATGCACTAAGGAAGGAAAGCATGTCCGCAGAGGCGTGTCAGGTGTCAGGCTCTAGGCAGGGTTCTGCTAGGTTCAATGTGTTGTCCTAGAATTTATACTGTATGGATGTTGCTTTGATATGTACCACCATCATCAGCAGTCATGGCAAATTATAGATCTTTTCATCATTGTAACTTCTGATTCAAAGCTCATGAGATGGAAAGAAGGGAATCCTTTCTCAGTTTAACTTTAAGTATCATGTTCAGGTAACTGCTCATGAATCTTTTTGTCTGAAATATTCATTTAAGACAATTTTAAGAGTAATTCTCAGGAGCGTTATACAAGCCATAACTCAGGTACTTATAGTTTCCTTATTGCTGGTTGCAGGTGCATTGGAAAATGAGTTCGAGTAAAAACTTCACACCATTACCGGAGAGCATGTGGCTCGGTTTGTGAAACACCGCTTTAATGAGACTCTGCTAAATATATACATCTGTCAACAGGCATCAATAATCATGACACGCTGCTCACGGTCTCTTTAATTAGCTCCTCTGACAGTATCTATCAATTATGCCTTGTTCTCTAACATTTCCTGTGGGTTATGGAGCCAAGTCGTTTGTGCTCTTTGATAAGTGAGGCATGTGCGACTGCATACTTCATGAGCCTTAAATTATTTTGGCAATTTTCACTCAGGTAAATGAAACCTTAATGAGTAGAACGGAGTGTAATTCAGCCCCATTCATCTTAGTCCTGATCTGTAGGCAGGTTAGAGCTGGATGGATGAGCATCCGCACGCACCATACAACAAAGCTTTAGTCATTACGGTCAGGCGTTGGATTAATTAACATTCTCGGTGTCGTTCTCAATTTACCCGAAATGTGTTGCTCTCAAAGCAGCGATGAAAGTCATAACAAAAATTTTATAGGTTTACAGCAAACACTGGACAATCAAGTAGAAAGCTAAAGTCCCTCTGAAGGCTGCAGATATAACGCTTTGATGAGTTCTAAAATGGAGCTGTATTGTTTTCGCAGGTGCCATCCACATCTGTTCCATAAACATGTTTAGCTTTGCTTGGTCGCTCTGTAATCGCGCTTGTACGCCACAACAGACAGGTGTAGCTGCTAAATGAAGTATTACATAGTCATCGGGACAAATTGTTTCCAACAACTGACAAGATTATCTAGGGGATGAAAGTAGTGATAGGATTTAGGATTTTTCCAACGATCTGCTATCCTGGCAAACGCAATAAGAGGAGATAAGTTGGGATTTGATTGCGTGATTCTGAGGGATATAATGGAATTTGTCAGAAGTCAGAACAACTAGCAGACCGATAAGGGTATAAAATCACCGGCCACTTTATTAGGTGCATCTCGCTAATACTGGCTTGGACTTGATTTTAGCTTCCGTACTGCCTTAATTTTTAATTCATGGCACAGAAGAAACAAGGTGCTAGAAACATTCCTTAGAGATTTTGAGATCTTGAGATCTGGTGAATTGGAGAGGCCAACTCGTTGTCATTTTTGAAATGATTTCAGCTATGTGTCATGCAGTGTTATCCTGTGGTCGTAACGGGATGGACAGGGTCAGCAACAATACTCTCATAGGCTTTAAAGCAATGCTCAACTGGTATCAAGGAGCCCTGCTGGCAGGATGGAGCCATGCTTTCATGTTGTCTGTGACAAATTCTGACTCTACCATCTGAATGTTACAGCAGAAATCAAGAGTCTTTAGACCAGACAGACCAGACCAGGATCAGGCCAGATCAGACAGACCAGACCAGACCAGGATTGTTACTGTTTTTTTTTCTTTTTTCTTCACACCATGATCTCTTTAAACCCTGGAAATAGTTGTGGGTGAAAATCCCAGTAGACCAGCAGTTCCAGAAATACTCAGACCAGCCCTCTGGCACCAACACCAACGGGTACTTCAGCAGCCTGACTTGACCATGTCTATATGCCTAAATGCACCGAGTTGCTTCCCTGTGATTGCCTGATTAGATATTTGCATTAAAGTGCAGTTGAACAGCTGTACTTTATGGAATGGCTGGTGAGTGTAATTACTAACACTGAAAATGTTTATTTACACACAAACACATAATGCGCCTGTTTAATTTTTCATGGCAGTTTTACAGTCCTTATGTCCTGACCCACACTATCTGAGCTTTTAAGTACGTGTTGTATAAGTGATGTGTGTTAAAAAAAAAAATAAAAAAAAAATCATGTCATGTGCACACTTTTACCCAATGACTTTTTAGCAATCGCAATGTTCTTCACTACTATCCCGGGAAGAGAATGGAAGGGAATTGGCCGTAAACTCAGCGTTGTAGTAAAAAGAGTTCAGAGTTGCTGGCTATATTATTGTCTTCTGAATGGAGTCACGCTTACTGTAAACATAACCATTACATACATAAAAAAAAAAGGAAAAAAAAAAACGCCTTCCTTAATCAAGACTACATTTTTCATTTCTCTTCACAAAGATGATTTTGATTCATTTTTTTTTGCAGAAGGTTAACGTATTAATGCGTCCTTATCTCCATAATCTCTTTAGAGTTCACAGATTTAAACAGTCGAGTGTCAAATTGCAAAACAGGATACAAGCTCGACTTCTTCCTAAAGGCATTAGCAATGTAATCTACTTCTTTTGTTTGTGTCGCGGCTAAGATCCTGCTCCATAATCACTTTATAATCCAGTTTAAAAGCAAAGCAGATTATACAATATTTTCAATTGACGGAAAGTAAGAACACTGTGATGCGCATTACAGCACTTCGAGTTTTAGTGAAGGCATTCCGCACACAGGCCCAGATTAAAAGCTGAACGATATCAGGCATTCTGTTCAGTCCTTGACCTAATCCGTCACAGCTGAACAAACAAGAAAAGAAGAACCTTAAATGAAAAAAAGAAATAAATAAATAAACATAAAGGGTGTCACGTTTTTCTTGATGTTTTATGTATAAAGGAAGTCTATACCGTTTCAAAACTTACAGCAACACTTGAGTTAAAATGAAATTGTGTGATATAGCAAGAATGAATGCAACACTTTTAGATTCAGTTAGATTAAATTCAACTTTATTGTCCTTGAACAGGAACAACAAAATGCAGTGAGCATCCAACCAGAACTGCAAAACAGGTGTTAATGGTGTAAAGTGCAATGAGATAGTAATGTAAGCTGGCAATAAGATCCAGCTGACATGCAGATGACACGGTACAGTACGAATAATGCAAATGGAGTCTAACGGAACACAAGCACAAAACCTGCAGGAAAATTTTGCATTAGTATATGTTAACATGATGAATAAAAATTGTATTCCAAAATAAATGTTTGCATAAACAAATGACTTCTTTTTTCCTACTGGTCAAGAATATCCCGCGACTACACTACAACCCTTAGAGACCTGGATAAAAGTGGGGAAAATGTCCTGCACCCTGCTGGGTCTTGAGGCAGGAGTCATGTGTAGAGTGTGCTTTAATGAAGTCAACATTTAACACGTTATACAATATGTGTGGTGTGCAAAAGTCTTAGGCACCCTGTTTGTGTGGTTTTTTTTTTTTTTTTTTTTTAGGACAAACTTTCCTATGTATTATTTAGGACTGTATTATTGAGTCAGTTACAAAAACCATTCTGATTTTCAAACATCAGTATTCCACCACAAAGATTCGAAGCTCCTGGAAAATATTCGTAAGCAGCTGAAAAGAAAACAGCACCTTACAGTATATAGATGACTACTTTTCAGACAAAAAAAAAAAAAAAAGGATGCTGATTATGCATGCAAAAGGAAGCAGGTGTGACAGTCAAAGTCCTCAGAAGGACAGTGGGTCGTTCTGTAAGATTTCGCAGCTAAACTGGCTACTTCGATTCCCGCCTCGGGGTCTGTGTGCATGGAGTTTGCATGTCCTCCCCGTGCTTGATGGGTTTCCTCCGGGTTCCCCGGTTTCCTCCCACAGTCAAAAGACATGCAGATTAGGATAAATAGCATCCGCAAATTGCCCATATTGTGTGAATGTTGACCAGAGGTCCTACAACAGTTGTCCAAAATGGGAATAAAGACAACGGTCACCATTGGTCCATAGTTAGACTACAGAAGTTGGATGTACGGATTTATTTATTTGGTTCTGAAGACATCCTTACTCCACAGCACAGTACTGTACAGCCCTACCCGTTGATGCTACTACAGAAATGTTACACTTCTGAAACGGTATAATGAATGTACCGAGATCAGATATTGACGAATACATTACATATTTCAAACTATTAAAATGTGTATAACTTGTAAATAAGTCGATTCATTTACGAGCTGGATGACGTCTTTCCTGAAGAGAGGAATGTTGCGTAGATTGAAAGCATTAACAAATTATTACATAACCATATATGTAGATTAGTGAAAAATTGAGCATTATTAAGTAATAGTAATGTTATATCATGCTTGATGATGGTGATCGGTGCATGAAATTAATGCCAGCCTTGTATGAGCTTCACCCCCCCTCCCCCCCCCCCCCCTTTTTTTTTAGGTACAAACTAAAACAGTCAAACTAACTGAACTAAACAATAGTGCGGGTGAATATAATTAACATCATGTCACTGTCATGTGAGGTGCAAGGGGAACTGGGAACTGAAGTCCAGAACAAACATCAACATAAAGGTCTTACAAAAGCAATAATGGGAAGGAAACGGCATGATCTCTAAACGTACTATAATGAATATTTTTTCAGGCTAGAACTTTCTTTTTTTCTTTTTTTTTATCTCAGTAGGGCTTTTTTACTTCATGCACTTGTTTGTTCTCAGCACCCAATAATAAATAAAACCATTATTAGCAAACACAAGGTCAATGTTCTTAAACATTGAGGAAAATCTGAGTATTTTGCTTTGAATATAATATTCAGTCAAATATAGATCTACATATAAAATAATAGAGATGGTGGAAAACTATTGATCCAGTTACGAATCGCAAATATTTTAGGTGGCAATTCATGTTTTTGATTCAAATCAATTTTTATGTTTCTGTTTTTTAGGAGCAAATTATTTACTTTTTTTTTTTTTTTAGAATAACAAAAATCTGAAAACAAAAAAATATATATAGAATCTGGATGCTTATAAAATGATGAAGTGATATGAACAGAACCACAATGCAAATACTGTAGAATCAGCACCTAGGTATCATGGTCATATTTTATTGGATGGTTCCCTGGTAATGCCCAGATAACATGATACTCTGGACAAACAATTAACCTGTACTCAATGTACTGAATGTTCTAAAAGCTTCCTAACTCACTGTGCTATACAGCATGTGATGTTTCTTCATTTCCAGACCAGATAATATACGAAGAAATTTTTAAGGACATCACAAGCTTATGAGGTTCTTTGCCAAACTCTTGCCAAAAAAGTTAAAATGCCTTTGTATGCTGTAAATGCCCTTGTGCCTTCCATGAAGACATGGCTTTCCAAGGTTGGAGCTGAAAAACTTTAATAGAGCCCTGACCTTAAACCTGCAAACACTTTTGGGATAAAATGCATTTGGGATGGTAAAGTGCATTTGGCTGCACCCCAGACCTCCTCACCAAAATCCAGTGCTGTAGTATACTAATGCCCTGGTGGGTGAATAAACACAAAATCTAACATCCCTGTTCTAAAATGGAATAAAAACAGTAAATAAAATAGTAAAAAAAAATGATTAAGAAATAGTTTTTCAAGCAAACTTCTAAACTTAAACTCTGATTATATAAATATACATACATATATAATGTGTGTGTGTGTGTGTGTGTGTGTGTGTATGCATACTTTATGCCGCACTAATTTCAATCATAAGTAGTCAAGGATACAAAATATATATATAAATCCAACATTTTGTTACAAATAATAAAATAATGATATATCTCCAACACGACATTATAAAACTCAGATACACCTCCTTTGTATGATGGTCATCTTTACCTGAATTCGTCCTACACAATAGCAGCCCATTCACAAGGACAATTTAATCCAGCAGCCATGCACATATGGCTACTTGACTTAAATGTTCAATTACAGCTAACCAGGAATGTCCTTTAAGTGTGAATGACTCTGCTGGTGTTAATTTATCAGGAGTGGGTTTTATTGACAACTGCCAAACCAGCTGTCACCTTGTGGTAATCAGGTGTTTTATTGTGTACAAACTTCATCAACTGTGACTTTGTAGTTTTAGCATTAAGCACTAACAGCATTGAGCAAAGAACCGAGTCCTTGCCCATCCAGACATGACGAAGGAACATGATGATAGTACTGTTACTAACATGACAGCTCAATAGATGCAAAAGCACATCGATTGGCCATAGCATTAACACATTATCATGGTTTAGCAATTATAATGTATATAGTACCAGTGAACCGGTGATAGGATCATGGGCACCCAAAGCTCACCCTGCCCGCCGGGACTAAAGGCTAGTCTGACTGACCTAATCCCACAGAAAAGCCAATGCAGCACAAATCGCTGAAAAAAGTCAATGCTTACAAGAATAGAAAGGCACCAGAACAGCCAGAGCAGCACAGACTGCCATGTCTGGGGCCCTCAGACAAGAGCCCATGGCTGCCGGCCCAGAATTCCAGCTCCCCAGATCCCAGTCCGATTGGGGACGCACCGGACAACCAAGTCCAATCCATGGAGGCCCCACAACCTCCAAAAAAAAAACATCCTAGTGAAAGACACCACAGCACACGGTCAGAGACCTGGTAATGCAATGTCCCCGTGGGACCAGAGCTGTCCTGGTGGCACCCAAATCCTAGGTGGTTTTAAAGCTAAGGCTGAGAGAAAAAGATATTAGTACACCGCCCAGCCAAAAACAATGTCGCATGCTCTACATTTTTTACTGTTACTAACATGACATGCTCTACACAAACCACCTCTAGCTTTGATAATTTATGTTTTTTTTTTTGTTTTGTTTTGTTTTTTTCCCCAACTACATTTTTTTGCAAAATTGACAGTTCAGTTTTGTAACCAAATTAATATAATTTTTACTGTTTCCTTCTGTTGATGTAGGCCAATAATTTCTGATTTGCTTGTGAAATTACTTTTTAAATAAATATAAAAGAAAATTCTGGTAATTATGTTCAACCTACACATATGACTGCTATTTTTTTACTTTTCTTTTTAGTATTGGACGATTAAAATTTTTTTTTTTTTAAATAAAAAAGTACAGTAACCTGCAGAAGAGCCACGGTAGGTGAGATGTGCTCAAATGCTGTGACATTACTGAGCAAAGAATACAAAGCAGTGCACTCATAGAACAATGACAGATACATATTTGAAGATGAAATTACATTTTGGTTCGCCTTTTCATAGAGCACGCCATGTGTGCTCAAAAAAAAAAAAGGGAAAAAAATTGGTGCAGAAGGACAATTTTGTCCTCAGATGTTAAAACACTTGGCGAAGCTTTCAGTCGAATACATGGTAGGTAAGGATAATGCCTTTAATTTAAGAAGGTGGGAAGAAATAGCCTCAAACCCATCATAATTACAGTATACACTGGAACGGATTTAGAAAATGTGAGGGTTCGCTCGCTCTGCTCTGTTGAAGTATGTTTTTTTTTTTTTTTTTTTTTTTTTTTGCAAAAAGTGTTTAACAGTGGTCTAGGCCCTTTACCACATATTACTGTTTTTTTTCTCTCTACTGAAATTCTCTAGAAATTGCATTGAAATAGATTAAATCCTTTAATTAACATTTTTTCTGTACCTCCTATGTGATTTGTATAGGAAAGGAAAGCTAAGTGGAAATCTGATTCTCTAAACCCTTTTAAGCATGTACATCAATTAAAAATAATATATAAAGCATATTGCAAACCTTGACCTCCTGACTCAATTGAAAGTCTTGAGCAATGTATTGTGGTGAACATTATTTATGTATTATTTCACTTAGTCGAGACTTTATCCAAATAGACTCAGATACAAAGTACAGCAACTATATACTCTAAGTGTTACAGTTGTGAGTTAAAGGTTTTGGTGGGATTTTTTCAAATCTGCTTTAAATCATAATTGGTGTGCATATTAGTTTTGGTCAACATATCGGCCATCATGTTTGTCACCCGGAACACAAGTACAATGCAAAAATGCATTCCAGAGTTCAGCTGAGACTCATGAAGCTTCTGCAGTTCTACTGAGCTACTGGACATCACATTGGTATTTTAAAGTATTTATTACCATATACAGTACAGTGGAACCGCGGCATACAAATTTAATCCGCTCCCGAGGCAAGTTCTTAATGTGAAATTTTGTATTGCAAAATCATTAGGAAATAATGTAAATGCAGATAATCCGTTCTAAGCATTCCATTGCATATCGTACTGTGCATGACTGTGTATGTGACAAATAAAATTCGAATCTGATTTGAGCCACCCAAAAATATTACCAATATTAATACTTGTCAACACTATAATCATATTTATGAATATAAATACAAAACACTTAGAAAAAAACATGTAAATACATTAAAATATGGAATATTAAACATTAAACCTAAAATTTAAATTTGATTTATAATTCTTGCTTTAAAAACAAAGCTGAAAGTGGATTCTTGTTATCATCATTGCTAACATTCTTGAGACCCATGGTGCTATGTCGTCACTAAATCTTTAAAAAAAAAACAAAATGCTAACAAAATAATGCCACACAGTGCCACAATAATGTTTTTATTGTTTATCTTTATTCAGTTTATGACATAAAAATATCTATGCACCAATGTTTGCTAAAAATGTGTATTTTTTACATTTCCAAGAAAGACTGTGTTAACATCTTTTCAATTAAAAAAAACACCAAAATCTGTTATTTATCAAGGGGAGCCTAAACCTTTGACTGTATAATATAATATAAAACTGTATGTACTGTGATGTATTATGTATGTACGGTGGCCGAGAAGTGCAAAACAAAACAACAAAACCAAAATCAAAATAACAAATTAAAAAACAAAATAACTAAACCTAAACCAAGATAACAAATGAAAAAATAAAATAACAAACCTGAAAACAAAATAACAAATTCCAAAAAAATATAACAAAATCAAAACTAAATAACAAAACAAAAAACAATACAACAAATCAGAAAACACAACGACATATCCAGAAACAAAATACCAAATGAGAAAACGACAATTCAGTCAAACCGGAAAAGGCAGGTATAGTTTGCAAATGAAATTCTTATAGCTGATTGGAAGAGACATCTGTCACTCAAAACATACAAGAAGTACTCTCAAGTGAAGTAAAATTTATTTAACACACCTTAGTTGGCCAAGGTACTGTACAATCATAAAATACTAAAAAAAAAAAATATATATATATATATATATATATATATATATATATATATATATATATATATATATATATATATATATATATATATAAGGAAAATACATCTAAATGTCTGTGAAACTGCAGTACTTCCTGTATATTTTGAGTGACAGATGTTTCGTCCAATCAGGGGTAAGAATCAACATGCTTACGTTGGGTTGCGAATTAAAGTCTACCGCTAATCTTGAGTGGCAGATGTCTCGTCCAATCTGTGGTAAGAATGTCATTCGCAAGCCACACCTACCTTTTTTCAGCTTGTTGATTCTTACCGCTGATTGGACGAGACATCTGTCCCTCAAAATATACAGGAAGTACTGCAGCCTCACGGACATTTAGATGTATTTTCATTTAAAGATTCCTTTCAGTATTTTAGGATTTTACATCACTTTGGTCAACTAAGATGTGTTAAATGTGCTTTTAAAATAAGTTTGACTTCACTTGACAGTACTGATTGTATGTTTTGAGTGACGGATGTCTCTTCCAATCAGCGCTAAGAATTTAATTCGACAACTATACCTGCCTTTTCCGGTTTGACTGAATTGTCGTTGTGTTTTCTCATTTGGTGTTTTTTTATTATTATTATTTCTGGATATATAGTCATGTTTTCTCATTTGGTTTATTGTTTTCGGTTTTGCTATTTTGTTTTTGAATTTGTTATTTTGTTTTTCTGTTTTGTAATTTAATTTTGCACTTCACGGCCACCGTAGGTATTTGATGATGTACTTATATGCAGACCAATTTTGATTTAAGATGGACTTTTTTTTTTTTTTGAAAAAATCCCAACTATCATTTTAAACCACGCCTGCAACAATTAGAGTGTCAACTGTGCGCTGTGTGACTCTCAGATTATTTGGATAAAGCCTCTACTAAGTGAAATTATACACAAAGAATGTGTCTTAAAACTATTCACCGGACAAAAATGTACTCCAGCGAGTCAGAATGTCAAGGTCAAAATATGTCAAAATATCTCCTTTTTTTTATCTACATGCTTAAAAGACTTCCAAATCAGATTTTCACTTAGTTTGTTCTATATAACTCTGACTGAAAATTCTTTATTAAAGGATTCCCTGATTTGTTTTATTTCATTTATGCATTCGTCAGGGTTTAAACAAGGAAATTATATATTCCCCCTGTTGTGACCTCATATAAGAAGATCCCCTCCCCTGGCTTGCTGCTAAGGTTTCATTAACACATACACTAAACCTTTATATTCTTACTGCATACACAGCCAACATCCAGTAGCACATGATATAATGTGACTGGTGTAGCCAGGCTTGATTTCACACTACCGAACGTTCAAAAGAATATGACACTGATCTGGATGTATTTCACGATTAATAGTCAAAGCAAAGCAGACTGCTCATTGTGCACTCTGAAAATATCGAGAAGAGGTACTGCAGCATCTTCTTACAATGACCAGGAGGACAGCTGACCTTGGCATGCAGAGGCGTATCAGCAAGCGTGGTCAATTAAAAAAGTGTGCAATGAAGCTCGTGCATGCTCGCTGCTACTGTACTACCAGTTCGGCCGTCCTCACTCTCTCTTTTAAAAATGCACTGTAAATACCATCATTCTATTCAGAAGTTTTGATTTCTAGCAGCAAGTTTCAGCAATCAGCATAAACAGAGATAAAAAAAAAAAAATTTCATGCAAATTTTTCCTCAACAAGAATTATATAAGTATATTTTTATATGATTAAATCCAAGATTGCAAATAAAAAGGTATGTATATAGTGTACTGCATAGTCTATAAATTATACATAAATCACTGATGATGAAGATGAATAATCGCTGAAGAATTTTTTACATAAATACAATAAAAATCCTTCATTTTTAAAGTCAGTTTTTCCCCTGAGCTCTCATCTTTAGTACAGTATATGCGCATTCATATCCAAGAATTTTTTTTTCCCCCCATTGGTGATTATAACTTACGTTTAATTACATTATAAAGGCATCATAATAGAGCCATTTAGTCTAATTGCTCCAACAAATACAGGCACCTGGCACAAAAACACACTGATGGTGCGGTTATATAATACGATAATGAGCCGAGGTGGCAAGTAACGAAGTACAACTACTTGGCTGCGGTAATTAAGCATCGTTTTTCATGCATCTGTGCTGTATGTGACACTTTTTACTTCTACTCACTACGATTTAAATGAAAAACCTGTACTTTTACTCCCTTCATTCTAAAAGACAGCTGACCATCTAAACATACTGTAAGCGTTTATGTTACCGTTACTCACATACCATGCCTGAGCTACAGGACACCCTACATGGAAAGGACAGGAAGTTCAGGTTTGCAGAAATGACTGGCAGGTCATTATGAAAGCGCAAATTGGTTAGCGTCTCTCCTGGGCAGCGGATCCCTCATACCTGGTCTCTGCGCTGCGGATTCTTCAAGCATCTCAAAGGTGCACATACAGTATATCAAGATAAGATTAGAAGCCAGCTAGTTAACTAGCTAACATACTGAGCAAAGGAGTTGTGAACAATTATGCAGTCGGTTTCTGTTTCACAGCAATAACAACAATGCCTTCATACGCTAATACAAGGCTGTAATTATAATGTTTTGGCGCATAATTTATTAATCATATTGTATTTTATATGTTCGAATGCATGTTTAACTGCATAACAACTTTCATCATACGGGGTAGCAGTTGTGGCAGCTAACTGCAATAGCTAAGCTACCAAAGTAATGCACATTCATGTTAATCAACAGCATCAACATCTATTGTGGTTAAAATCCATTAATATACTGTTTATCAGTAGCTCAGTTGTACACTTGTGCTTAAAATACATTTCAGGTCGTGTACTTAGTACTTCAACTTGAAAACGTAAAATTTGAAGTGATACTTTTACTTGTAAGGCACGTATTTGTACTTTTACTTGTGTACTTCTGCTGTGTCCGATTAATGAATCGCATTTGGACGAAACTTTGCAAACGGTGAACAAACAAAATTTTTCAACAACAACAACAACAACAACAAAAATATCCTAAATCTGGGAGCCTCCCCGAGTGACCTAGTGCTAAAATACTCGCCTTACTGTATCATCCGGAGATCGCTAGTTCGATTTCCAGGTGATGCTGTAGCCTCGTAGAGTGAGCTGATTGGCCGAGCTCTCACATCAATCACGGCTCTACAGCCAGTCATCTGTGAGCTCATGCAAGCGGGTGGAGCGAATAGCGCTGTCCTCCGAGTGTGTTACGCCGCGGTCGGCCGGCGTCACATGGTTGGGAGGAAACACTTGATAGTCTTCGGTGCCCCCTGACCGGTAGTAGGAGGCTTAATGTGGGAGCCCCCTAGTGGCGGGTGAGAATCAGGGAAAAATCCAATTATATGTTTATCAGTTTATACTGTTACATAGGAGTTACTCAGACAGTCCTAGAAATGACTTTCCTTATCAACGTTTTTTGAAATCCCTTAGATAGAAATATGAATTTACACAAAAAATATATATTGTACCAATTGAGATGTTGAAATTTGGGTCCATTGGGGTAAAAAAAAAAAAAAAAAAAGGCCCGCTTTTGTGCATGCCATTTTTTTTTTTTATATTGAAAAGCTATTAAAACTCACGAAACCCACAGAGTTAAACTCTTGAAAAGATTTGGCATTACCATAGATTATGCAAAAAGCAAAAATGTGTTTGGACTGAAAATAACAGGTATATGGAGAAAAGGTCTTTGAATAGTGCTGTTAAACTACTGTATAAAGGTCATTATATTTCTTTGGACTGTGACAAACTACTTTTACTTAAGTAAGGGGAAAAAGCCCATCATCTAAGGTGGAACTATAAATAGTTTGTTGAATCGTAATAACACTCCAAAAGTTATGACCATCACTTAATGCTTTTTTTATTATTATTATTATTAATAATTTATCTTTGCCTTTTAAAAATCATTGATTTGCATGAAGTTGATTGGATGTACGCTGTTATCTCCAGAGACGTAAAATGGCATGTATTATTCTTTTTTCGTAGCAAACATGATTTTTATGCATTTTAATGCCTTTTATATTACTTATTATGCTGTATGAGTGCTACTTTTGAAGTCAGGGCTCTGATGGGTGATCAAGAGGAGCCTCTTTTCCATTTAGCCTTGGAAACTACAGAGAGCTTTCCGAGGTTAGCAGTGGCCATTTATAAAACCAAGCCTTTGACCTTATCTCTCTGTGTGTGTGTGTGTGTGTGTGTGTGTGTGTGTGTGTGTGTGTGTGTGAGAGAGAGAGAGAGAGAGAGAGAGAGAGAGAGAGAGACAGAGAGAGTCCAGGACTGATGGCCCTGCACAATCAGGTACCGATGGGGAAGCTGGGCCAACAAATTACTCTGTGTACCTGCAGTTTTTCAACAGTGATGCATCAGCCTGAGATCACCCACTGCTTTGTTCGACATGTAGGACATGTATCATACTAAAAAATAATAATAAAAAAAAAAAAAAAAAAAAGGGATTTAATATTCATATAAACGCAAACACAAACGCATACATGTAACCATTAAGGATGACGCCATCATCATAGCACTATTTATTGTTAAAGTCACCTTTCTTAGTTATGAAATGGGCGATTACAATAGTCCTGGCTCCCCGTAGCCATGACCGAGCTGCTGTCACTAAATGGACTTTCGGGAAAATGGTGCAAGCATTTGACACTGGAGTCAGGATTAGGGTCATTACCTGCTGATGTGGTCTTCATATGCATCTATGTGTGCTTAAGGTCATTCACGGCTGCTTTTCGCCCCTCGCTCGCTCTTAATGGCTTGCTAATGCGATGGTTGCAAAGGAACAGCTCATTAAGGTCTTAATGGTAAAGCCAGATGCTGAGGCCCATGGGTAGATTATCGCACACAATAATCATTAATATGGTTAAACACCAAACATCTCAAGAGGAAACCAAAAAAAAAAAGTCTGTTATCATTCACCCAGGACAAAAATGTTCCCTTTTATATTCAACCACCTATCTGCTGCTGAGAGCCTTTTCTTTAAAGTAGAGCAAACCAGAAGCAAGACGACTGATGAAAGATCTGCTCGGCACAAGGCTACATGATATGGTTTATCCAGAAATGGTTAGCCAGAGGTCTAAGGAGCAGTGCTATGCGCATCGTAATCAAACGCAGAATGCATGAGAAGAAAGGAAGACATACTGGGGGAGAAATTGACAGTGCGACGGACGGAAGGATAAAGGAGGCCTGGGGTATTCGTCGGTTTCGGTTTAATATGAGGGACATCTGTAGGCTTGACAATAAGTGACATGGATTGCATCAGTGGCATTTAACAAAATCAGCGCTCCCATTCGGATCCTTATCCGCACTGCAGAAATAAAGACAACCATACCATGTAATTTACAAATCCAATTTAATAGCACGCTAATGACAGTCAGTGCTTTCTCTCTCTCGGACTCTCTCCCTCTTTTTGTCTCTCTTTTCCTTTCCACTTTGCACTGCAGTGGTGGTGCTCTGCTGAAGTGATGGTTGCCAGGTTACTGCCTCTCAAAATGCACAATCATAAATAACAAGGAGTCTATTAAAAAAAAAAAAAAAAAGGACATGAGCGAACTTTGGGATTCTGGTCATGCAAGAATGCAGGGGTAGGACTTGTCTGGTTCACTCGGACTATTCGAACCTGTGGGTGTGGGTGCACGCGGTTTTGGTCCTGGTTAAAACGAACAGGAACATTTATTTTCATGAAATCACTGATAGCAATCTGTTTATTAACAGGGAAGAAAATCTCTCTGCCAACTGCGCACAACAGACTTAATTAGAATGTAATTATATTGCATTTATTTAATGAAATCTAATTGAATTATTTTTGTTTGAATTCTACACTCATCATACTTTAGAGCTAATGACCGCCTAATGCGTTCAAGGATTCATTACCTTTCCGCAGGCGTGTTCTGGATGTTCCAGGCTTTCTTGAATTTTGCCGAGGGCATGGCGGAGAACCATTATTCAGAACTTGGAGATTTTATACATCGCTTTAATCATTTTGAACTTGTAAGAGCGGCACTTAAGTTGGGGATTCGATCGGTAATGGATGTAAATAAGTGTAACAGCTGCATACATAATTGCTGTCTTGAAAATATATCCAAAAGTACAAGTCATTAAAAAAAAAAAAAAGATTTTATATCTTACATGATAGAAAGTTTAGATAGATAGATAGAGAGATAGATAGATAGATAGATAGAGAGACAGATCTTCATCCTCGTACGGCTGCTTTCAAGGGATTGAACAGGTAGATGGAGCGAGATCAGGACTATAGAGAGGATGCCTTGACACCTCAAAACTAAGTTTTTGCACAGTGTCAACAGCGTGGGCAGAAGTATGTGGACGTGCATCATCATGCCAAATCATAACATCTCTCTGCATTTAATCCAAAGTGTAGGCTTCAGCTCTTCAATAAGCGTCTCACTGTAACAAATTCTGTTGAGAAAACTGTAAGCATCAATTTTACAGCTGACGGTTGACTTTTTGAGGATGTTTCTGTTCACCTTATCGGACCACATTTTGTTTGCAGAGATCCAAACACTTCTGTTTATGGTCCTCCGTGCGTTGTTTCGGCACATCCTCAGACCACAAATAAATAAATAAATTAATTAAATAAAATAAAAATCACTTCATGCTGCTCTTTTTTTTTTTGTAACAAGTTCACATCGGCACAGCAGCAGTGACTGGAGAGACTGTAGTGTTGAATGGAAAGCACTGATAAGACATTGAGGCCAACAGCAGTTTTAATACTGTATAACCGGTTTGCGGATCTTTTTTGACTCATATTCACATGGAAGTGCTACAATGATTTATATCAGTGGTCTTGACCTACCAGTTGATATTTTTTCGTAGATTGCAATCATCATGCGCCATTCAGAAACATGGTCAAATATTCGCTGGTTGTTTAGATATTAACTGCTCCATCGCTTTTTAACTTCATGAGCGTGGGTTAGCCGGCCCCAAAAAAGGCCAATTATTTTTACAAAAATTTGATTATACCTTCGCAGACGACTGTTTCCAGCTGCAGCAGGTCAACCTGCTCTCTGTTCAGGAAATCATGGCCAAGCAAGGAGAAAAAGAGACAACAGATCATTTCCTTTTGTTATGGAAAAACTCGTTTGCTTTTAAAAATCATTTACCAAATTCATCCAACATTCAAGGACTCATGAGGAGAAAAGAATTCAAGAATTTTCAATTGGTTTTTAAAAACGGGAAAACTAAACCCGCGGTCACAAATATACTTATGATCGAAGGGTTCGTACGAATCTCTCGTGTGAATTCTGCGGTTTGTAGACATCCGTAGTGGGGATCATAGTTTTCTACAGCCTCCTTAGAAAGGAACAATTTAAGGCATCCCTGAGGGAAAAAAAAACAAAAAAATTATATATATATATTTATTAATTTTTTTTATATATATAGTTTTTATATTCGCCTTAAACTTGCATTAGGCCCTTCCTACAGCCTATACAAGTCGTTCTTATGAACATTTTCCTTAAGCCGGTCGTACGGCACCCATACAGAATGTGCGTATGTGTGAAATTTCCTCACTGCTAAATATTCCACCGTCAACTGTTAGTGGTATAAAAACAAAGTGGAAGCGATTGGGAAAGACAGTAACTCAGCCACAAATGGTAGGCCATGTAAAAACACAGAGGTCACCAACTTTCTGCAGAGTCAACAGAAACAAACCTCCAAACTTCATGTGGCCTTCAGATTAGCTCAAGAACAGCTTAATGAAATGGGTTTCCATGGCCGAGCAGCCGTAAAAACACTCCGAAACCTTGTGGAAAGCCGTCCCAGAACAGTAAAAGGGGGCGGGGCCAACATCGTATTAAACCGTATGGGTGAAGAATTGGATGTTACTCAAACTCGTATGTATGTGAAGGCAGGCGAGCGAATATAGTGTATGTACATTACCATTCACGATCAAACATTATATTGGTAGGTGTAGTGCTGCCGGAGTACACCGGGATGAATAAGGTCTGCAGTGCTGAGGAGAGAGCAGCTGCCTGACAAAACCAAAAGCACATCTGATGTGATGATGTTTTTTCTCCTTACAAACCGCTTCTAAAATCTAATGCGAAATCCGCACGTCTGTTAGGACTTTGGCATTACATAGTTGTGCTGTATGCATAAATACAGCAGAAATTCAAGTGTGATTCTGCTTAATCAATAAAAAGAATAAGCCAACAGAATATCTTTTGACTTTTAGAACAGATAAACCAAAAAAACAGCAGTTTAAAAGAGTACAAGTGTAACATGTCCCCTGTTAACAGAAGGGGACCATCACCGGTGCGCTTCGCTACTTAACATCTCTAAGTATATTCCAAAAAAACAACAAAACAAAAAGAAAAAAAAGGAAGAAATGTCACTGAGGATGCCCAAGACACGGCCTACTAAACTAACCACCAATTCAAAATGCACCTACAGAACCCTAGAACACAACAGTAACACTCTAGTTCCGTCAAACAACCAACAACAATGAAAAACAGATTAAATGTAATTAGCTTACCAGTGCCGTTTGCTTGAAAACAAAATCAATCCTTTTTTTAAAATTATTATTATTATTTCTGAATGACGAGGGCAGTAACATGATCATACAGGTGATCCTTAACTTTAATAAATCTAACAGGATTGTCCTTTCATTTCAGCAACTCTTGATCGTCTGGGAATTTTATCCACAAAAGTCTCTAAAGCTTTATAAATCCGAAAAACATCCACGGATATCCCTCCGTCAGCCATCCACCTCGAGCAGCTCATAAAGAAAAGTCTCAAATCAAACTCACTGGCTCCAGAAACGCCCACGTTGCACTATTTGTATTACTACGATAACTCCACCGAGACACTAAATAAACTTTTTTTTTTTTTTTTTTAATGCTAAATCAAATGTCTGGTACAGATGGCGTAACACATCGATCTAGTAAAAGATACTTGGGACAATGATGCACCAAAATCGGAATGGCGATTTAATCAATTAGTCCTAATTCATGCCATCATTCAGGTACATGCCAAGCCCGGATAAAAGCATCAGGAATGGCATCTGATGTGAAACCTGTGCCAAGCTGTTGTGCGGATCGGATGGTCCGCTGTGGCAACCCCTCGATGGTATCTCTCGAAAGACTAACTTTAATTTGAGTAATACCTTCACTGAAGGCCTTGAAGCTCATAAGGTTAACAGCATTAAACAAGTTTCTGTTTGTATAGTTGCCTATTAATAGCAGATCTGTTTTTCTGTGTCACTGTGACTATTAAATCCTGTACTGGTGAATGAGCTTTAGGGTTACAGAGCACTTGCCTTAATCCAGCACATTTTTAACGCTATTGGTTAAAAAAAAAAAAAAAAAAATCATGACTTACACATGATACAGGATACAACTGAGCTCAGGAACCCAGTCATACTGTAGCAGTTTGCTATTTCTGGGATTCAACCAAACAACCTTCTGATTTCTAACTTAAAGCCTTAAACACTGAGTCAATACAACATGCTTGGGTTCATTTAAACCATGTCTAACACGGAGTTAAAGACTCAATCAGTATCATAGTATCATATGCAGGGACTGGCAGGCCACCTCAAAGAGGACCTCCGGAAGAGGAAGAGGAAGAGACAGTTCACGACATCAGCAAATAAGGAAAGCAAAAAAACAACTTCTTTGCACAAGAGAAAAGCATCTCACATCTCCACTCAAAACGGTGTAATAGGGAAGTTTCACAACCCCCTGGCAGTTGCTGACCCCCCGGAATGCGTTTGCTCTGGGCCCCAGAACAGAGAACATACAAAGCTTTAGGGACACGTACTATGTTAATCAGTTAAAGTATGCCACTAGGGCAGATCTATAATTATATATGTGTGTACATGTAGAATGTATGATGGCTTTGTGTTCTGTTCAACATGTTTATCATAAACTTACGGAGTGTAATTAACCTGTCCAACATGTACGCAAGTAAAACAAACAAAGCTTCATACCCTGCTGGTGCGCGATTCATAACTAAACCGTCAGATTAAACCCAAGGCTCTGCTCTTGTGACTTTCTCAGTTCCAGTGAGTCATACTGGAAGAACTCCATTAACTTTCACCCTCTAAACTGTTTAAGTGTATGTGTGTGTGTGTGTGTGTGTGTGTGAATAATTAAATAGCGTAGTTTCATGTAACGTAGATTAGTTAAATAAATTATTGCTCCTTTATAAAGAATTGTTGTCTTGGTCATGTATTTTAAAGTTTAAACATTTGCCCAGATCTTACGTTAACTTGCTCCTAAATGCTAATTACTAGATTTTGTGTCATCATCGGTGGCCACGTGATAAGCAGAACTGATAAGATACACTAAATTGTGCTAAACGCTGGACGGATAGATGATTAAGTGTATGAATTTATAACTGTATAAATTTTGTTCCGTTTAATCAAATTAACCCGAATCGTTAAAGATTCGATTCACTTCAACCCAGAGTTGAAACCCTACACATATAACACTCAATTTTTCATAATACCTAATGCTTCTTATTTCCCGCTCCATGCTTAATTTTTTGTAAATTTGCATACACATTTATATTTTTATCAGATAAAAAGAAACGCATTTGCTAAATACAGTTTCATGCCCTTTTACTGTAGGTATTGTAACTTTAAAAAAAAATTATGCAAATCATTCAGTGACCTTAACTGTCATTTAGATGAAACTTGGCCAACTTTTATATGAAAAGACATAAACCTGATAAAGCGTATTATTCTAAATTTTATTATTTTATTATTCAAATTTTTAAGATACTGCAACATGAATTTGACATGGTTACAGACACTACAGATTTTTGCTTTTTGAGTTTTTACCAATTTAAGCAACAATTTTTACAGGTTATATGCTTCCAGACGCTTACACCAATTGTTGTATCAATACTATAAAGAAATATGAATAAAAAATGTGAAGCGAGACAGGATAAAGAAATGACTATTTTTTGTTTTGGGCATATATTAAATCATCTCTTCAAAACGGCTAAAGTTAGCAACTTGAAATTTTTAGGGAAGCAAGATTGGTCACTTCAATGCTACAGAAACTTCAGAAGTAGCTTCTTTGGCACTCACATATTATTATATTCTTATATTCTCAGTATGCATTGGTTAGTACTAGGGCTGCACAATATGATAAAAAAAAAACACATTGCGATTATCTTGAAACATATTTATCTAGACTAACATCAACTAATTGGACAAATGATCTCATTAAGAGGATGCTTTATTTATTATTATTTTTATCAAGATGTGTACCAGACACTTATCCTGAGCTCCCAAGGCTCACTGATGTGTATAGAGTGTGAAGGCTTGCCCGTCTGCTCCGATCCTACAGATGGTCTTCTGTAGCACAAATTACTGGAAAAGTTCATACTGCCTATAACAGAACACATAGTGCATTACAATTTGCTGCGTACAGGGCTGAGTAGTCGCGGACCAGTCAGAGTGCCCCTGCTGACCCCTGTCCCCCCACAACAGCCTCTACAATGGGAGTGTGTGAAGGGAATATTAATTGCAGGTGAAGTAGGCAGTCTCGGTAATGCTTCCATCTCCATCCACCATGCCCAAAAAAAACATAGCTCCTGTCTAAGCATCCATATAAAAGTGTGTTAAAACTAATGAAACAGACCGAATTGCTATTTAAAATGCGAAGGTACATTTTCGACTATTACTTATGATATTTTTAACACATACGGGGTTGGCGAAGGTTAAATGAGAAGCATTTGGAGATTCTAAATCTACATTTGGAATTTAGTATGCACACTTTAATTACACCTGGCAGGACTACATTCAAGTAATTCTGAGACTCCACTCAAGTCATTACGGACTGACATGAAATGAAATGATTAGTTGCTCAGAGACATGTTATTATAACTGACAAATAGAAGAACAGCCCAGACGAACCAGCATCCGAATCCTTTCTTTCTTTTTTTTTTTTTTTAGCCGGTTTATAGAAGAACTGCTAATACATTTTGTTAAATCTGTCTGTCTATTACCTCACTTCGAGGATGCTCTGTTTTGATGGTACTCCAAAATAATGACCTTTAAAGTAAAGCTTCATCCGTCACAAGGTTTCCTAGAAATCCATCAAAAACTATCGTGTTGCAAAGGATCCTTTCGTACCTTTCATTTTATGAGAACAACGTTGATCCGATTATTTATAAAAAGCAATTGCATATTTAAATTCAAGCGTTCAAGTCAAACCGGGACTTCTGACGGTTATGAGAGTAGAAATTCTCTTTATTTCTCGATATAATCCCCTGCTACACTAATGCACTTATCCCAGTGTTTTACTACTGCTTGGATACCATCAAGGTAGAAAATCACGTCTGAAACGCCGGCCTCCCAGGAACTCCTTTAATGGCCCAGACATGTGGGAATGGCTTGGAGTGCGGTCAGGACTGTACAGGGGATGTGGTGATAACTCCCAGCCGAGTTCCTGTAATGTACAAGTGGTGTTGGTGATTGATTGTGTGTACAGTTCCCACACAGACAGATGCGTCCCACAGACGCCGTTATCTGTGAGTTGGCTACAAGTTATCAGTCAGTTTTAAAGGATCAGGTGTTCTATTCAAATGTTGTCCCGTGGCTCATCAACATATGGTGTTTGAATGTTTTATAAATATCTATTTAATTCCATCACAAGTCCCAGTTTGAATTGAACGCACCATGTAGTAAGCCAGACCGAATGAGAAAATTCTGTATATTTTGTTCATCTAAGGAGAAACATACTGTATGATCCAGACTATGATGGTATATACAGTCATTCTTATTGAGTGATGTAGCATGTCAGTTAAACATGGTCATCAGAATATTATCAAGAGTTGGGAGGTGAGATAATTCATCTAATTAATGCACTTTAAAAATGTCATGCAACGTTTTCTGTAACTTTTATTGCAATTACCGCCAAAATATCATCAACTATAACCTTTATTTATTAATCAAGTATTTTTAAAGAGTTTAGTCTGTTGTTTTGTAATCTGTTTTTTTTTTCAGTGCAATCCCCAAGGAACATTGGGCCAGTGTAATTAAAATGATTTTATTTAGTTTGTTTTAAAAAAAAAATTAATAAAAATCACAGCTTTCCACCTTCTGCATTCTGATTGGTTACAAGAATCTCTTATTGGTTAGAAAATCCATTAAACAATTGCGTTTTTAGCGCAATATTTGTTAATTATTAAAGTGACATTTAGTGCCAGTGTAAGCATGAATTATGTACAATTACGCAATTTACAAACAATAACGATGATTATTAAAGTAATCTAAAAAGACTGTGGACAATTTTCAAATCCTAGAAATCTTTTTGAAAAACACGCACTCTTTGAAAACACTATTGAACAATATCGGATTGTATTTTTTACTTCCTCCGTTGTATGAATAATTCATGCCACATCTACTTCAGATGTTCATGTGTTTGCGTGTTCGTTTTTGGTCACCAAAGGGTGACGCGACACTGCTGTCTGTAACCGCGCTGATAAATACAGGATTATCTGTCCTTCATCAGAGTCTCGCTCTTGTCCTTTGGTACATTTGCATTCATGCCTAGCCAGCGGAAGAATGTCTCAATGACTGAATAAATTCTCGGTGGCATGTTGGACACGGCATAAGTTGAATCAATGCATCTGCTGTGTGAAAGCATCCTTTAGAAGATTTTGTGATCTGCTGGAAAGCAGAAGGAAAGACAATAATTTAATCAAGTGTGCCTGTGAGATTTATTGGTTGTGGAATAAAAAAAAAAAAAAAGCTGTTGCTGGACTGTCTTTTATTTGGGTTTGCTTTTTGTTGTTGTGTGTGTGTGTGTTTTTTTTTTTTCCTGTCTATATCTCTCTCGCTTGGATATAAGAACCGTTGTGTATATGCTTATCAAATCATGTAATTGCCAAGAAGGCTGTTTACAAGCACACATGCACAAAACCTTTCTTATAATCATGTGAGGAAAAAATGTATGTTAAAGCAAGCATAGAATTAAGAAATAAAATAAATAATTATAATGTAATTGATCATATACAGGAAGCCTGTAATATTGCACCCTATAGTGTTGACGCATGCACTTGTTTGTGAGCTCAGGTGGGTGTTTTTTTAGAAACGCTGAGTTTCTCATCATCACCTGCACTTTTCCACTTAAGAAAATAGACCATCCTTGTATCTTTCTCACTTTTTCATTGTTGTTGTTGGGTTTTTTTTTTTTTTTTTTTTTTTTTAAATCACACCTGCTTTGGGATTCTGCTCAGGCCTTGCCAGACCACTAGTCTGGAAGCTGTATTGATGCTGAGGCAACACTAGAACAATCTGAAACAGCATCATCAATCAAGGCCTTCCAGGAGTTTTGTGCAGAGCGCAGATTAAATCTCAGCTGTATGAGCTATCGCGGATCTAGACTTATGCGAACGGGGAGGTTGGGGTGGTGGTGGTGGTGGGGGTATATTTGGCATTGTGATTTTAAAACTTTATGCTGGATTAAACATCGGACTTTCTTTCTCCGACGCCAATGCTATGGGTATGAATGAATATTTGACGTTTAAGAAATCAAATCATACATAAACATAAACATATAAACTGGGGTTTACTTTAATGAGTAGGAATCATGTAACAGTTGAGGTTCATATTCAAGCCTGAAGCTAGAAATAAAATTTTTTTTTAATACAGTGGTACCTCAGCATATGATTTCTATTAGTTCAGGAGAAAATTCACACTGCAAAACACATTTGCCCATAGGAAATAATGTAAATGCAGATAATCTGTACCAGCCAGCCAAAATGTTACAAATATTATCAATTTCCAACACTATAGTCATATTTTTGCATATAAAAAACAATCAAAACATTTAGAAAAGATATGTAAATTAAGTCAAATATTAAATAAATTCAACTTTAAACCTCACTTAACATTAATTTATGATTCCTCTTGGCAGCGGCTGCTTTAAAAAACAAAAGTCTAATAAATAAAATAAAAAATAAAAAAACAATATACGTCGGCGTTTGATTCGGCTCAGTTCATTCACTCGTATGCTGAAAATGAGACGATTTTTTTTTGCAAAATGTCCATTCTTAAAGCGAAAATTCATGAGGCAGGGTATTTAAGTAAGGGTTTAACGTACTCCTGTAGTAGTCCATTAGCTAAGTAAAAAGATTTGCTTGAATTTGCTTGGTACAAAGAAACTATACAAATTCCAGTTTATTTAAAAAAAGAAAAAAAAAGAAAAAAGAAATAGCTTTCAGCAAACACATTTATAAACATGTTTACATCCAGAACAGAAAAGGACTATAGGGAAAAATAAAAGGTCAACCTGCCACTAAAGACATGAAGAGACTGAAACACCACAGCAAGTGGCCTTAAAATTTACAACGTAAAACACTTACAAACTGAGAAAGTCAAAAAAAGAAAAATAATAATAAAAAAACACACACACACATCACTATTTACAGGAACTTGTTTTTAAAAGTGAAAACATATGCGTAGCTAATTGAATGAACGTTAAAACCTTCTAATTTATTCAGTGACCTCAATCATCAAGGGATAAAACCAGTATTTAATTTTTGCAGAATCATGCAGGAGCAGGATCCAACATCTCTTAGATTTGAGGCTTTCGCAAAACTATTTCCATAAATCAAGCTCATCAGAACACGAGAGAGCGAATGAGAGTAAAAACTTCCCCTGCTACACTGATGCACTTATCCCAGAGTTTCACTAGTGCTCGGACACCATCAAGGTAGAACGTTTTCTCAGGATGCCGGAGCCATGATCGGATTGCCTGCTTCATGTCTACAACGCTGGCCTCCCAGGAACTCCATTAATAGCCTGATCTGATCAGCAAAGCCATTCTGTTTTTGCACAACCTCATACTGCCCACTGCACCGCTTGTACATGTTTACAGGTACTCGGCTGGGAGTTATTGCCACATTCGCTCCAAGCCATTTCCATATGTTTTGGTCATTAAACGAGTTCCTGGGATGCCAGCATTTCAAGACGTGAAGCAGGTAGTCTGATTATGACTCTGGTTTACCGAGTAAAATTTCTACCTCGATGGTATTCTAGCACTAGTGAAATACTGGAATAGTGTAGCAGGAGATTGTATAGAGAAATCAAGGGAGTCATAACTGTGTTATATAATAAAAAGTCCCGGTTTGACTCGAACACCCCTCATAGGAATACACTTGGCTCATTTTGTTAATCACACACAGGATACACAGTAAAACTCTGCCATACTGTAGTTTACACTTAAAGCACTGAATATATATATATATATATATATATATATATATATATATATATATATATATAATATTACATACGATTTTGCACAATTCCAAAGACAGATTTGTCACATGATGTGCTCTGACTCATGATATGAATGGCAAATAAACGTTTCAGGTGGAATATATGAATTTCTTCACATCCATATGAGAAACAATACGTGTGCACTGTAGCTCTGGAGAACTGGACAGAAATGATTGAGAAGGAAAAGATTTTCCCAATATCCTGTTTATCCTTCATGTGTTATTTGGAGGAGACCTCCAACTGAATGTCTAATTGAATTGTTCTAGTGCACAAAATGTGGCCATGCCTGGATAGGCTCACACAGTGCTGCTCAAATTGTGTTTGTATATGCGCGCCTCTGGGACCCAATCGAAAAATTGACCATCTGGAAAAAGAAAGGCGATATGGCAGGAGTTTTATGGACTGGCAGCCTGCGAAAGAACATTATCCATGCATATGCTCTGCTCCGATGAAATACCTCTAACAGACAGCGTGTGTACAAACACGCCACCCACTCCCTGCACGTCGTCTGCCGCAAGGACACACTCTCGAAGCCTCCGCTCGACCTTTCTGCATCATTACACCCCAGAGATGAAAGTTTGGTTAGTGGACACGCACATACAGCATGCAAAAGCGAAAGCAAACACTCCATAAGGTGTTACGAGGCTATTATTCTGGATAAATGGCAGCTCAGCATTACGCCGATGCCCTTTCACACAAACACGATTCATCCTCTTTCACTGTAAATTAAAGCAGTGCACTGGTTTACAGCTAAATGCCAAAAACAACAGGCAGTGCATAGTGGGATTTCTAACATTTTAAGCTCGATTCTCACTGCGCCATCATTTACAAATTAGTGGGTTGCCTTTTAGGCACGAATACTGTATAAACACTCTTTTTTTCTTCGTTTGTTAGTTTGTTTGAGTTTATATGCTAGTGAACATGTGTAATGTACAGCACTGAAAAATCATCTACTCCTGAGAGGTAAGTCAAAGGTAGAGGTGGTTCATGCTGTTGAGCTGGCTGTGCTGTGCTCACTCAGAGGATAAGGTTGTGTGTTCAAATCCAAGTGCTGAACTGGCCATGTCACCTCGCCCTTGCCCGCTCTGTTAGATCCTACAGAAACACTTTGTTATCATGGAAGGATAAAAGTTATAAGGGAAATAAAACAGTGTGCAAGGTGCACACATTAGAGAATAACGACTTCGTAGAAATCTGAAGAATGGTGTATTTGCATTGCATCAAAGCCGTGATGATAACCAGCACAACTTCACATTTCACCAAAACCATTTATTATCAACAGGTTATGGCTTGTTTCTTTAAACAGTTATGTTGCTCCTGAGACATATCCTTTCAGAACTGTTGGAACTAACTAACCGCCGATGGCGGAGCTGGCGACCGACTAGTTAGCTTTCTAGCTCGGCTTAGGCATAAATAAGTATATGGTATTATTATTATTATTATTATTATTATTATTATTATTATTATTATTATTTTAATTATTATTATTATTTTACATTATTATGTTTTTACTATATTTTTAGGTGAAAATAATTTAAGTGAAAAAAGTCAACCTTTCACATTATATATCTTAAAACATAAAAAATATTATTTAAAAAAAAATTAACTTTTGACCTAAAAATGTGAAACTTTGTTTATTATTATTATTATTATTATTATTATTATTATTATTATTCCATGGCCGTAACGCACTTCCATAACATCCTGCTTTCATTATACGCTACTTCTGATAAAAGCAGCTGCCAACTACTGTATTGGATTGTGATTTATTTTATCCCATAATTATAATTTCAGGTGGCACGGTAGCATAGCGGTTAGTTCGATTCCCACCTCTGGAATTTGTGCATGGAGTTTTCAGTTTCCTCCAGTGTTTGGTGTGTTTCCTCTGGGTAAATTAGGTTAATTGGCATTCCCATATTACCCATAGTGCGTGTGCGCTGCAATGGATTGGCACCCTGTCCAGGGTGTACCCAGCACAGGGTCTCCTGGGATAAGCTCCAGGCCCCTCGCGACCCTGAATATAGGATTAAGCGGTAATGACGGTGAGTGAGTGAGTGAGTGAGTGAGTGAGTGATTCTCTATGTAGAAAGAGTTTAAAGACTCTCTCTTCCAACAGAACCTCATCGTGGAATGACTGAATGACGAATGAAACATTACAGGATTGCACGATGTGGTAGGTTTCATCCCACAGTCCAAAGACATGCAGATTCTACGCTAACTGGCGTTCCCAAATTTCCGTGACTGTGTGTATATGTGTGCCTAGTGATGCATTGGCACCCTGTTCAGGCTGTACCCTGCCTAGTGCCCCAAGTTTCCTGGAATAGGATTCAGGCCCCTTGCGACCCTGTATACAGGATAAAGCAGTACGGTCGATAAGCGAGTGTGAGAATGAATGAGGATTGAACGGGAGGTCTGTGGAAGCCCCTTTAATTTTTTGATTCAAAAAGTTTCGACATCTATGAGCACCAAATTGAGGCATTTGCTGATAACAATTAAAGACCTAAATGAACCCAGACTATTGGGATATGTTGTAGAAAATTCTATTAAAAATGTGTGGGTGATTGAGACATCCCACATTCATTAATTTCCCCCCTCTCTCTCTCTCTCTCTCTCTCTCTCTTTCTCTCTCTCTCTGTCTCTCATTAACCGTAATGTGATTGTTGTTTGAGGGTCATGCAGTTGATACCAATAGTTTATAATTAATGCTCTCTTGTATTAACACAAACCCTAATTTACACTTGAATTGCCCATTATACAGAATTAAATAATAATAATAATAATAATAATAATAATAATAATAATAATAAAATTAAGTTTTTAGGTGTCCTAGTCCACAAACAAAGAAAGGAGAAAAATGAAAGCGAGAGAGAAAATGTCAGCCAATTGTACCTGCTGTCAGAGCAAACGCTGCTCCTGAGAGAAGGCACCTGAGTGAGCTCAGCCTCGAGGCGCGAGCCGTAGCCATGGCGACAGGAACCACGCACTTCTCGCTCTCAGTGCCAGGCCCCGCGCGCGCCCGCTCGCGCCCGCAGGAATATAGTTAGTCATCGGTTAGTTCAGCACGAGGCGGCGCGCGGAGGGAGTGCACGGTCGATGAAAGTTTGCAGTGTATTGAACATATTTATATATATATAAATAGACATAGAGAGAGAGAGAGATATAGATATAT
>JAAGKR010006672.1:30148-41593 GCA_011419295.1 Clarias macrocephalus
GGGGGGGGGGGGGGGTATGGGTTAGGGGGAGAAAAAAAAAAAACACCAACAGATCTAATCACGCCTGCGTTAGTCTCGGCGGATCCACGGCACGCGCGCACCCGCTGACTGTAAAGGCGGAAGGCAGGAAGAGCGCGCGCGGGCTGAGACTTGCAGCGTGAAAACTAGAGGGGGCCCTGTTTACTCACAGTGCAATGGAAGACAAGGGAAAAACATACTGTTTGTGCATCAAACGGTGATGTAGGAGGTATAACTGAAGCATGCAGAACATTACTCGGAGGTGTTATGATGGGAATTTTAATTGGCGTACTGGTGTTCACATAGCCTAATTGATGTTATTTATTTTTTTATAAAAAAATAATAATAATAATAAATCCACAAAGTCTTGCTACAACAACAACACTCACTCACTCACTCACTCAATCTCACATTGTCTACAGTATATCACTTTATCCTGTACACAGGTGCCTGGAGCTCCTATCTCAGGAGACTTACAGTAGGGCATGAGGCGGGGTACATCCTGGATCCATCCATCGCAGGGCACACAGTCATACGCTACAGGAAATTAACATAATCTGCATGTCTTTGCACTGTTGGAGGAAACCGGAGACTCCATGCACACAGACCCGAGGCAAGAATCGAACCCGGACCCCGGAGGTGTGAGGCCACAGTGCTAACCACTAAGCCACCATGTCACAAAAACAAATTGTAAAATGCCCTGTAGTGGTGTTTTTTTTTTCTTTGTATTTAATTGATTTAAATTAAACTTATAAAGATTTTATAAACTCTGTTTAAAATATTAAACTGTATATAGTCAACTTGACTCGTTGTTGTGTTTATACCGTATGGAAACATTGTGGTCAATTTGAAAAGATGTTCCAAAGACATGATATGAATATTTGATTAATTCATGTCATGCATAAGTATGCTGATATTAAATTACATTTAAACATGACATTGAAAAATGAAAGACAGGGCCAGTGAAAGCCTTACATATTCCCAAACATGCCATTAAGATTTCAGTCTGTCTCGAAAAAAAGAAAAAACTAAAGTCGTGCTTATTTGGAATATGATTAAAAAAAAAAAAAATCTTTCTCATGTAGCTGGTCATGTCCTTGATGACTTCAGGAATGTGACATACCAATGTTTTTTTATTCAATTCGTATTATGTTTGTCACTGTATCTGGCAGATTTTCTTTCTAATAATGATGATAATAATAATAAGAATAATAATAAGAATAATAATAATAATAATAATAATTATTATTATTATTATTATTATTATTGTTGTTGTATAAACTTTTATATATTAAATTTTTTTGACTGGAATATATATCAAATTTTTGTTAGTCCATCCCTTTGTTGAATGTCAGACCTTTCATCTCTCTCTCTCTCTCTCTCTCTCAGAACATCCTGGGGTAATAACATAAGCATATTAATGAGGATTTCTGAATTCTTTTGCAATCTCACCTAATTGTGTTATTGTGCATGCTAAAACAATTCATAAGGTGCCTGAATTGGACATTTGATCTAAAAAAAAAAAAAGAAAAAAAAAAAAAGAGGCCATGCATTGTCATGACTACTGGCAATAAAAGTGCTGGTTTCAATTTGATCGCTGTCTCAAACACCTGGTACATGACTGGGTGTGTCAGGATAGGAAAACGAATGCTCATGCAGCACTATTAGGTTTTGCTTGAACATTTAATATGCAAAATTCAGACTGATTTAGCGAAATGTAACGAGTAACCATCTTTCTCAATAGAAATTTATTTGAATAAGATGGACAGTACCACATATTCGCAAGTGCAAACGAATGGAAAGGAAAAGTTAACAATATTGTTATTACAAGGGATGTAATATATATATGTAATAATAAATATTAAGCTCATTTAAAAAAGTTTATTAAATATTTATTAAAATTTATTAAAATTTTATTAAGCATGACAAATTATCACTAATTACTGTTTAATCGGTAATAAATTACAAACTAAATTCTGGCTAACAGGATGTGAAATTAAGGTCAAATTGCATGCATCTGCTGAATCTGAATCTTCTGTGCTGTGCTAGTATAGAACTAATCAGCTTGTTTTTTATATATATAAATGTAGATTATATTATTCACAGAATAAAAACAAAAAATTCTAAATTAACCATGGTGATTTCTGGGGGTGAGGGAAGGGTGCCATGGCTACCTTAAAGCCCCTAGACACCACCCCATGAGTACGACTTATTTATTTTATTTATTTATTTATTTATTTATTTATTTATTTATTTATGCGTTCTAATATGTATTAATTAATGTACCATAAAACAACCTCACTTTTTTTTTCTTTCAATGGAATATTACCCTGTAGATTTTTCAAATAATAAATTTGACTTCATGACATTGAATTAATTTGTATCATTAATTGTGGATATACAGTATATTTAATTATTTGGCATGTTTGATTTGTTTAATTTGATTTAATTATGGTGTATTAATGCTGAACTTTCAATTCACGGCGCCTTATGCATTAAACAATTTAACAACTAAATATGAGAGAGATGAACCTTAACGTGATGCATAACCATAAATCCTTGATGGCCACTTTATTAGGAACACCTGAACATGTGTACATTTTAGTCAATAATGTGACAGCAGCATTGTGCATATAGTGCATGTACAGCGGATTGCTGATTGTGGCTGAAGTTCAGGGTTTGTATACGCAGCTCGATTCAATTCAACTCAAATAAGGTCAAGAAAATTGGGGGAATTAATGATCTCACTGATTTTGTGCCTGTGGCTCTTCGTATTTCAGAAACCAATGATTCTGTACAATTTTTAAAAACAAATGAATTTACACAAAATGGTTAAAAAAAAAAGTTTTTGGGTGTTGTTGCAAACACAAACCCTTTTGATGAGATGAGTTCAGAGGAGAATGGTTTAATACCAGTGCCATAGTAGCTCAAATTAACGCTGTTTACAACCGTGGTGAGGAGAAAAGCATCTGAGAATGAAGTTTATTAATTAATTAAGTTCAGCTTTATTCATCACATATACAGTACATAACTGCACAGTGAAATTCTTTACTCTTTGCATTTCCCGCCTTTTTTGTCCAGACTGAGCCATTATACGCCCCCCCTGGAGCAGACGGGGTTAAGTGGGGCTCAAACCGTCAACCTTCTACCTTAACACACTGAGCCACCACTGGACTTTGGACTTTTTTTTTTTTTTTATCTTGATATTTATAGTGAACATTGTTGACGTGATTTTATGAACTGTGGATTATGCGAATTGCAGGAATGTTCAGGTGTACCTAATAAAGTGGACAGTGACTTTATATCCTACAGAAACAAAACGATAGCATGTCTCCGGCATCAGAAAAGGTTTTTGTAATCATGTTGTTTAACGGCCTTTTTCAAAACAAACTTCTGTTCTGTTTTGGATGCGTGATTTTTATCTTTTTTTTCTATTTCCTATTAAAACAATTTAAATTACTTTATTTACCTCTCAACAATCCCGCTATTGAAAAATCACTAGAATTTTCCTTTGAGCACTTTGATATTTAAAGGTTAAAGGTTTTATTGATTCACTGCCAGAATTCCTGGCAGGTCAGCGCAGGCCATTATTCACTTTCGGTTTCTCGTGTTTTTTCGGACCAGTTGTTTTTTCCGGTTTTATGAAGAGCGCGTTCTCGCTGCCAATGCTAATCTATAATAGCGTGGATTTAATTAACATATCTTTCCAGATTTAGCCATATGCCCTATAACAGACGTCCGTTCCTAACTGATTTGTGTGATCTAAAAGGTCAAGGGTTTGGGTAGCGCCTATTTCTCAGTGCTATTGAAAACCCTCGCTGCTTTGTGCATGCAAATAGTAATGCACTCGCCCCGTCCTGATGGACATGCAAACATGCAGGCCCGTGCATAATGACTTACTCTGTGGCTGTGTATACAAACCCTGAACTTGAGCCGCAAGGCCGAGGCCCGTCATTCTAGCTGTGGGTGGAATCAGCAATCCACTGTGATCGTGACCTTGCCCACGAACGGCTGTCTCTCATGGCGACGCATGCGTATCGTTATCACTGGGATCGTTTACTAAAGGTGACAGATCGGGTCCCTCGATCAAGGAAGCACGAATGAGCGACTGCTAGCGGAGCGCGGTGTCCGTCTTCCGAGGAACGGCGGTGCGCGGGGTGTACTGCAGGTGTGTCATGCCTAATGCCGCCTGTAATTTCTCACCCAGCGTCAGGAGCAGGAGCAGCAGCCGGAGCTCAGCAGCTGCTCTGAGAAAGAACGATGTGCCTTCACTTTCTCCTATACTAATAACCGCTTCCAAACACAGCAGATTCATATATTAGATGTGTTTGCTGGGATTTAAGCAGTTAAACGGACGTGCCTCGTGAGCTTGCGCAGAATATGAAAACGAATGGAGTTTTGTAATCGACACCGCTTTAGTAATTTACCATGGGAATAAAAATTCATAAATAAAATTGAATAAAAACACTAAAGTGACATGCATATCTTATTGGCGTGGTCGAAATGAAGTTACGCCGCCTGCAAACTGATAAATCCAAGCCATCGGAGTGGACAGGTTTCTCATTTTGGAGCTAAAGCTGAAGATTACTAGCAGGAACGAGCAACATTTCCCTATTGATTTCTTACAGTGGACATTACGGCCAAGTGTGTGTGTGTGTGTGTTTGTGCATGTGATATGCTTATGATATTGACTGGATGACAGAGTGCATTACATATCCCTCCCCCGTAATCCATCCATCTGCACCCGGCGGTGCACGGGACAGAAGGAGGGATGATGGTGGAGGAATGGAACAGAGGACGGGACTAGCTGGGGAACCGCGGCGGCCCACAGGGTCGACACGATCTAATTAAGCGATCGCGATGTCCGGGCTGGAAGTCGGGAAGGAGGTCCAGACCAAATGTTCATTAGCACTCACGCCTCCTTTTTGGGTCGGTGCCTAAACACACATACACACTCAAATCCCTGGACCAGATTCCGTGCAGACTTCAGCTCAAACTCCACAACAGCTGAAAATAAAGATGTCTAAAGAGAGAGAGAGAGAGAGCGCAGTCCGGGGAATGACAAATCATTCTGTCTCGCTCGTGCTCCCTTACTAACAATACACGCAGACGCTAACTACTTTTGACAATCAGTAAGATCTGTAGAATGTTGAATTGTTTGCAAATTGATAGAAATTCAAGGTGAACGTTTGTTTTTTTGTTTTTTTTTCCATGAGCGCCAGCTTTTTATGGTTCCACAATTTGCTCAACTGAGACAACTGTAGAAACTTTGTTTCTTGATATAATAATGTGCATACTGAATTTTTGTTTAAATTGAATTTACATTTTTCTGACTGCCACTCAAAAAAAAAAAAAAAAAAGAGCTATTAGACGGACTTATATTAGCGAGGACATTCAGTGTTTAATGGGTTGAATGACGAACTAGAAACTCCAAATGAACAAGTAATGCAAGTCCTAAAAGGCAATTTAGTGTAACCTTCATTACTTCTTAGCGATATTAGGTGTTTTTTTGTTATGTTTCATAAGAATATGTGCAGTTTATTCATTTAATGCTTTCCTTAATAAAGCCATACTTTTACGCTTTTGTCCGCATGTTCGTCTCGGTGTCTTTTAAAATGTAATCTGCACCTGTGTCCTTGTCTTTTTTTGTTTGTTTGTTTGTTTGTTTGTTTGTTTGTCTCTGACGGAATGCAAGGCCCCACCAAAAATAAATAAATAAACAAACAAAAAAGAAGGAACAAAGTCCTTTTGGGGATCTCCACAGGCGTCCACAGGGAACCAACTGGTCAACGAGCACCAAACGCAGATGAAGCAGTTTCCAAATGTACAGTATAACCGGTTTGTTGTACAAAGCAAGGCACCCGAACCCTGACAGCCAAGGTCAATATGGATGCTTCTCTGAAGATCTCCATACTAGAGGATGAGAGATTAAGGTGACATCTGGTACCCAGCCCTCTCCAGCCTTTAAGCCTCCCAATGCTCATCAAATCGTTGCCACGCCTCCTGCCCCTCTCGGCCACATCGATATACCGTACCTCCCCGCTCCATATGGGTTGGTGTGCATTACGATGTGCGACACTCCATTCACTTTGTCTTCGTCTCATGTCTGGGATTCTGTTCGCTTTGTTGGGTCACTTAAGCTTCAATTATCGCTTTGTTCACAGTTTCATCGCCATACTGTACTGTAGCTCCCGTTCAGATGGGTTTGTTTGCAAGTTCGGTACAAGGTCTAGTAAAATGAAGTCTGCGTCTGCGTCCTTGCCGCTTCTAAATCCTGACTATTGCTTTAAAAGCTGCCATTCTTACATCTGCTTTAAAGTTTCTTACTATTGGGATTTTATAAATAAGAGAAAAGAAAAAAACAAACAAACAGATGTAGTAGTTATCAAACTAATGCGTTAGTTACTGTAGTTTATTCTGCTTTCTGGTCTCTTTTACAGTGATTCACGTTACTAGGTGTAAATAATCCCCATCCTCATCATCATCATCATCATCATCATGTCTTTTTTTTTTTTCCTCCACAGTCCAAAAACATACCAGTAGGTGAAATGGCTAGTCAAAGGTGCCCGTAGTGTGCGCACGCTACCCTGCAAATGACTGGCGTCCCCACCTGGGGGTGTTTCTGCTTTCGCCCAGCTCCCGACCAGGATAAAGAGCTTACTGAATAGGAATAAATGAATGAATGAATATCTTACACTCAGTGGTATAAAAAGACATTTAAAAAAAAATGCAACCAATAAAACCAAGATGCCGGTGGTCCACAGAGTTTCCATATCCACATGGAGCTCCTAGTCAGGATCTCTATGATGGCAGATTGACTCGGGAAGATCAAGGGCAAGAAAATCCACTGCTAAAGGTCAGGCCAGTCAGTACATGACAGGAGAAATGAATTCAACCAACCGAGCAACACAACCAATTATATCCAGTCACTAAGAATACAAAGGGCATGTGAGGAAAGTCGATGTCCGTGGCTCTCCGAGTGCAGAGGTTCGAAGAGCTAAAAGTGTGTTCACTTCTGACTGAATATAATACATAAGGCTGCGGTGTAGCAAGGGGGGAAAAAAGAAAAGTGTAGAAGTAATGGTATAGGCAAGACTAACTGGAAACACTGATCTGTTCTGGTAAGACTGTTCCAAGTAATGTTACTGTAAAGTTCTGAATATTCTCATGCCGTGGTGTTCGATCCATGCTCACGCATCGTACACAAATTTGTACACAATTTATAAATGACAAAATATGAATTGTAAGCAAATTTATAAACATGAAGGGCGTTCAAGTCAAACCAGGACTTTTGATTGCGCAGAGCCATGATCACATCTGAAACGCTGGCCTCCCAGGAATTCCATTAATGAACAAAAACAAAACAGGTGGAAATGGCTCGGAACATGGTCAGGACCCAGCCGAGTCCAGTCCATGCGTCTCTTCTGCAATTTTTAGGAATCCGGCGCTTCGCTCACTGAATGTTCCCCCGAGCCACCTCGTCCGGAATCGGCGTTCACGGACGCACGGCCTTATTTAGAAAGTTTGCATCATTCTAATGCTTTCCTGCAGATAAGCACCTCATCGCCGTCCTGCGCTAGAGGTTTTATGTTCCACGTAAATGTCAAATCACTTCCATACCTTCCTTCACCAGAAAGTCCCGGTTTCACTCGAACCCCTCTCATGTGAATAATATCCCAGCGGAAAAATGAGACGGCTTTTGGATGTTCTTCGAAACAAAAAGTCATGCAACTGGAAGGATAAGAGTATATATATTATTCAAATGTAAAAAAAAAAAAAAGGAAATGCGTTTGTTAGCTGGGATACGGACACGGGGCCCGTCAGAATTCTGCACTAATGAGCTTCAAATTTTCCAAACCGATATAGAAACGAACTGAATAGAAAAATCTTAGTAGTATATCTGTCAGAATGGAGCCGTGCTCTGCCAGTCATCCGGAGTGGTTTTATGTGCCATATGGCAGAATGCACCCGTTGGAGATTTCTGGAAAACATTTTGAATGACTATGAATACAGATTGTCTTTAATGAGGATAATGTATGAAATTGTGTATGTGAGAGATGAATGAATCCTGGTGCGGATTGAGTTTGACTAGACGGCAGTGCCAGTGTTGTGTTTTTCTCTGAGCGTTGAGCATCATTACGGTCCTGCGCCTTTTCTCTTTGCCTGCTAACTTGGTCTACAAAAACATATCCTCCTTATAGCCTCCTATAAGCCCACGTTCACACACACACACACAAAAAAAAATGCCCATGCCTGTGGGTTGCTCTATGCGATCGATTGCATAGATTGCAACTTGTGTGCGCGTGTGTGTATGAATTTACAGTTTTAGCTCCATTTTTCTTGGTAGTTCTGGGTTCATTCGATTGATCTATGAATTTCCTCGTATAAGTCCATTTGGCCGAAGGATTCCAACTGAATCCACTCGGTGTATTTCATTTTTTTTTTTTTTTTTTTTTTCCCCACTTCCCAATTTGTTCCACACTTCAGAGCTGCTCTTTGTGAGGGGCGAGTGGTCTGGAGCTGTAGCAATGATGAGGAGTAAATGAAAGAGAGGGAGAAAGGGATGGAATAAGAGTGTGTGAAATAGACGAGTTGCTGTTTAGAGCAGCAGCTGGAAATCAGAGCGTACAGACCGAGAGGGACAGACCGAATCGAAATAGCTACTTGGTTATTGTGTAGGTTTGTGTGCGAGAGCGAGAGAGAGAGAGAGAGAGAGAGAGAGAGAGAGAGAGAGAGACGCAAAGATTTATCATGTGTGTGTGTGTGTCTAAGAGACTGAGAGGGAAAGGTTGAAAGAGTATCTTCAATCATGTTGTGAGAACCTATCAGATTGTATATCTGTGCATGGATGGATGTGTTGGACAAATCCTCACGTGTGTTTCAACTCACCGAGGCCTCAGAGACAAACACACAGTGTGCCTTTAAGTGAGCACTTACCTGCTTTCTGTGCGGGAATAATAACAGCACTGGGAGCTCCAGGTTGATCCCGAGTTTGGGTTTCTGTCTGTGTGGAGTTTAAAATACTCTCGATGCGTACAGTATGCATCCGCTTCTCCGTGTGCTCCAGGAACCTCTCGCCTAAAGCAAAAGTCTGCATTTGGAGTTAAATAAGCTATGATCCCTATGAGCCTTTAATTAGATTATTATTACAGTGATTAATATGTCTTAGCTGCCAAAAAATTAAGGAGATTACCGAAATTGGGTTAAGACCTGTCCAAGACGTTATTAAAACCTGAAAGGGTAGAGCTGAAGCGTCGACTTTATAGAAGAAATGTGGTCAGAAAAATAAATAAATAAACAAACAAACAAATAAATAAATAAATAATCATGAATGACCGTGATCGGAGGCTACTTCAATGCTTGGTGACGTTTCATCTTTAAGAAAATGGGCAACCGAAATCGCAATATGGAAAATGAGATAATTTCCAGACGCACATTTTGACAAGAACTAAGACTAAACAGCTTTGAAAAAAGTTTTAGGTAAAGCGCTCGGCCTATCATCCGGAGATCGCGAGTTCGATTCCCGGGTGATGCTGTAACCTCTCGTAGCCGGAGGTCTAGAGGGGAGGGATGAGAGGTACTTAGTGCTCCCATATTAATTACGGCTCTACAGCCAATCAGGGGCGTCTGTGAGCTCACGCGAGCGGAAGGAGCGGATAGCGCCGTCCTCCGAGTGTGTGACTCCTCCCCCGACAGTGCGTGAGCGAGCAGTTCAAAAAGATGCAGTCGGCTGGCGTCACGTGGCTCGGAGGAAACACGTGATAGTCTTCGGCCCTCCCGACTGGATTCAGTAGCAGTAGTAGCCTTAATGTGGAGCCCCCTAGTGACGGGAAGGGATTGGACACGACTAAATTAGGAGAGAAAATCTGGGAAAAATCCAAAAAAAAAAAAAGCTTTTAATTTGCGAGGGAGCATAAAGTTTGGATTTTGAAGTAATAGGAAAAAGTCATGTGGACTGATGAGTCCAGATTGACCCTATCTCAGAGTGATGGGCGTGTCAGGGTAAGAAGGGAAGCACATGAAGTGATGCACCCAACATGCACTGTACAAGCCTCTGGAGACAGTGTTATGATCTGGGGTTGCTTCAGTTCAGCTCAGGTCCAGGCTCAGCAATGTTATGTGGAAATAAAATGAAGTCAGCTGACAACACGAATGTACTGAATGGCCAGGTTATCACAGGTTTTCTTCCCTGATGGCACTCGAATTGTAAAATGTGGGTCTGGGAGCATGAGGAATCATTTTCACACATGAACTGGCCACCACTGAAAGTCAATGAGATGTGCTGGAGAAGACTTTACAGAATGGTTTGACTCTATTCATCTCGTGCTTCATCAACGCAAGATCTCAACCATAAAATGAATGCAAGTCTGGATGGAAATAAATGTGATGATGTTTCATAATGCCGTGTGACTTTTTTCTTTCTTACTTTTTTTTTTTTTTTTGCTCTATAATAAAATTGTAATTGATTTATAGCATTTATGGTTATCTTAAAAAATTCTATTACAAAATTACATTACAAAACAAACCTTCTCTCTCTTTTAAATGATCTTTTAAATTTGTTAAGAAGATTTTTTTTAAATTGAGGAGATAAAGATATTGAGATCCCTATGATCTCGATTTGGCTCAGAATAAATTCGATACAAGTTACCGGGGATGGGCAGTTTGGGGCAAATCACTACCACTTGTTCTGGTCCTGCCCCAAAGTGAATATTTTTAGTCTAAAAATTATTCACAATATTTGTGAAAAGCATTACATATAGTTGGGATGAGCTCCTTGTTGGGGTTACATTTGAAATATTTATTTTTCATTTTCAAAAGAAACTAAAAAAAAGACCTAAAAGAAAAGCAGCTACACTCAGTTCATTAACTTTAAAATCATCACAGTCCCCTGATTTAAACATCAGTGAAAATCTGTGGGTAGATCTTAAAAGAGCTGTGCATGCAAGACGACCAAAGAATATTACAGAGCTAGGAGCCTTATGCGAGGAAGAATGGGAGACGATCCCAAGTACTGTACAAGAATTGAAAGACTTTTAGTTGGCTATAAAAAGTGTTTGTAAGCTGTAATATCTGCCAGAGAAGGTGTTACTTACAGTACAGTAAGTACCGATTATGTAGGGTGCCCAAACTTTTGTACAGTGTCACAATAATTTCCTTTTTTTTGTTCAAATTACATAAAAAGTAACTATGCACCAAATATTGTGCATTTTTTCCATTTCCAAGAGAGACTTTGTTAACATCTTTTCAATTTAAAAATCACCAAAATCTGTTATTTATCAAGGGGTGCCTAAACTTTTGCATAAGACTGTATATACCTGAAGAATGAACTGTAAAGGAAAAAAGAGGGTTTTAATTGTATAAAAAATTTGGTAGAAATATGATCTGGTATGATTTGGTAGTAACTGAATCGAGAAAGCGTGAATCGAG
>JAAGKR010006673.1:4758-41589 GCA_011419295.1 Clarias macrocephalus
AGAGAGAGAGACAGAGAGACAGAGAGAGAGAGAGAGAGAGAGACAGAGAGAGACAGAGAGAGAGAGAGAGAGAGAGAGACAGAGAGACAGAGAGAGAGAGAGAGAGAGAGACAGAGAGAGACAGAGAGAGAGAGAGAGACAGAGAGAGAGAGAGAGAGAGAGAGAGACAGAGACAGAGAGAGAGAGAGAGAGACAGAGAGAGAGAGAGAGAGAGACAGAGAGAAGACAAACAGAGCACCAACACGCCACACAGATGCAAAAATTAACCTGCTCACTTGCCAAAGTCTAGACGTATGCAGCGCTTTAAAACGCAGCCAGAACGCCTCTGCGCGCACACACACACACACACACACACACACACACACACACACACACACACACACACACACACACACACACACACACACACACACACACACACACAGAAAGCGTTTTCCTTGCACCATCTCCTCAGCGATGTCACACACACTTGCTAACCTGCTGGACGTGACTGAACCACACCAAAGAAAACGAGGACATTTTATAAGCTTAAATAAGGTTAAACGATCTGAATCTGTGACCGTCGGTTTGCGGACGTCACCGTAGCGACGGCTTTCTGTGGGACGCCTCACGCTGGTACAGAAAGTCAAACTAGCAACCTCGCAAAAGAACTTTGTTTTTTCCTTCCCTTGGACGTGTTAAAGGTTCGCAGCCTTACGATGTTCTGCAAAGGTTCATCGTTCTTCTTTTTCTTCGTCTCGTTCCCTTCGCAGGGTGAGACACTACAGACGCTAAGCATCTTAAAAAAAATAAAATAAAATAAATGTTTTACTAGCGTGACTGGGTGGACAGCAGCTAGCTTGAGCGCGGCCAAACGCAGGAGGTCATGATGACGAGCTGACGGGAATGCCGTCGTCTGTAAGTCCTAGTTGGAGATTGACGATGAAATGGAAAGTGTCCACAGAGGAAACTTTGTTATTTATTTTTATTATTATAAACCAGAGGACGAAACGTACAAGTTCCCCAACACTCAACTGCTCTGATGGATGAATAAGATTAAAAAAAATAATAAAAAAGTGGTCACTCTGGGATAAGGATGTCTAGCAGATGTCATAAGCAGACTGTTGATTTGATTTGATTTGAATTTAGTTCATTGCTATTTATGATTATTTGCAATCCAGCGGCTCTAATGTTTGTCAGATTTGCTTCATCCTTTAAGAGCATCTGAAGTATTAAAACTACTAAAACTATCTAATAAACACTCAATGGCTGCTGTACGCAACACGAGTTGTTGATCGTTTAAATATCACTTGTCGTCTTGTACAAAGCGATAATGTTTTTTCCAGCTGATCTACTGCACGATGCTACAGTCCATTAGGTGGCGCAAAAGAGGGCGGTGCTTCGTGGAACGCTCGAGTGGTTTGTACTCCCTGGGGGAAAAAATGTAAATTATTATAAGTTGATCGATTTGGAACTCGGTTTACAAGTCAATCAAAGTTTTTGTTTAGATTATTTTCATTCTTATATGAACTCAGACAAAACAGATGTCAAAGTAAGCTAGCTTTTTTTTTTCTATTCAAGATTTATTTATTTATATATTTTATACACACATCTCTCTCTATATATATATTTTAAAAAAAAATTATTTATTTATTTATTTTTTTTTTTTTTGAAGTTTTTAGACGGAGGTCATGACGACAGGCATGAGAGTGGCGCAAAGCTTTTAAGAAAGACGCCAAGTAAAAAAAAAAAAACTATTAATTTTTTAATAGTTCAGATAAGGCATGCGAACGTGTAAACATTTATATAAGACTAATATATTGGACATTTCCTCAGGGTTCTCTGGTTTCCTCCCACAGTCCAAAGACATGTAGGTTAGGTTAATTGGCGTTCACAAATTGGCTGTATGTGTGTGTGAGTGTGTGAGTGTGTGAGTGTGTGTGTGTGTGTGTGTGTGTGTGTGTGTGTGTGTGTGTGTGTGAGAGAGAGAGAGAGAGGGTAGTTAAAAGGTGACAGATGTCAGGCTGACACAGTGAGCGATCATTACCGACAGCGGCTGCTGCTTTTACCCGGCCTTACGCCGTAATCCGCCTCATTCCTTCAGCCAACTGTGACCAAAACCTCCTGTCTCACCGTCATACAGAGAGAGATCAAAGCCCTAAACCTCACGCCATAGTGTGTAACCTTTATTCTGTTTTCCAGCACTGATCGCTATCAGTGTTTCTGATAACCTGCTAAGCAACGGCACCGATTATGCTGAGGTAACGGAAAGCTGCTGTTTCTGTGTGCGCGTGTGTGTGTGTGTGTGTGTGTGTGTGTGTGTGTGTGTGTGTGTGTGTGTGTGTGTGTGTGCGTATATTAAGAAGCATGTAGAGTGAAAGTCACCCCACAAACAAATAACCAATCGCTGATACCATCATTCACTTCTATTTAAAAGAAGAAGAAGAAAGGGGCGGAGCTATGAGCGGTTCACAGAACATTCATGTCGGTCGTTTCGTTGGAAGAGGTGTTACCACACGGTCCGTCGTCGAGAGAGAGAGACTAAAGGCCGTGCGTGTTTAATGAGAAGTGGTCATCTGACTGACGCCGTGACCGACCAATCACAGAGAGGGGCTGGATCATCGAGAGTGGCGATCTTGATTGGTTCTGACGGGCGACCGATCGTAGTCCGGTCTACCCTGAGAGGCAGCAGCAGAGCTCGGAGGACTGAACACACACTGAACGGTCATGCAATGCACGGAAATTGATTGTGTGTGTGTGTGTGTGTGTGTGTGTGTGTGTGTGTGTGTGTGTGTGTGTGTGTGTGTGTGTGTGTGTGAGAGTGAGAGAGAGAGAGATCTGTAAAGTGGCTAATTGTTTAGTGAGCTGCCAAGATTTATTAAACACACAGTTTATCAGAAGAGAAGTGTAGAAGACCCGTAACCTGTTACACAATCCACACACACACACACGCACACGCACGCACACGCACGCACACGCACGCGCACGCACACGCACACGCACACGCACACGCACACGCACACGCACACACCTTTCTTGGCAGTCTCCATCTCCTCCTCTGTCCAGCGAGAGCTTTCGTTCATCTCCAGGTTTGCTAAAACGACACAGAGTGATGATGTTTACAGGAACAGAAGTGATTGTATTATTTATTTACTGCCTGTTTATTATTTACCTACTGACCTTCTTATGCCTTACACATTACTGACTCGTTTTCTTTCTCCATATGCCTAAATATGTATTCATCTTATTTACGTTAACATTTCAATATTTATTTTAGTAAGTAGCAAATTACTTGCTCAGTTTCTTACTTCAAAAAAATTTAATTATCACCTATTAAAACTTTCAAATTTATCCATCATCTCATTTATTTGCCCCGCCCCTGGGACCCTCCCACATGTGCTCCACCCCATGTACCCTTCCCCTTTCGGCACATTCCCCCAAGGACCCTAACCCTAGGTATCAGTTTCTGTTTATTTGTACTGTATAATGTATTTGTTTTGTATAGTTTATTTGTACACACTTTTTAACAACGGTCATTGTTGCAGAACAGCTTTACAGAATCAAAAGCAGATCGAGGAAATCAGTATGAAGTGTGTGAGAAGATGTTTGAATCAAAACGATCAGATTGATCCCCCCTACGTATAGTCTCCCTAGGCCCCTCCCCCAGATTCCCTAAACCTACCCCTGTAGGTAACCCCTGTTGTATTCCATTGAATCTTTGTTTGTAAACTTGCTTCTTATTCAGCATGTTCCCAAATTCACACATTTCCAGATTATGTTGTCGTATTCCTGAGTTATACATCTTGAAGTTGTTGTCGTATTCCTGAGTTATGCCTTTTATGTTGTTGTGTTCCTGAGTTATGCCTTTTATTTTGTGGTATTCCTGAGTTATGCCTCTTGAAGTTGTCGTCGTATTCCTGAGTTATACCTCTTGAAGTTGTTGTATTCCTGAGTTATACCTCTTGAAGTTGTCGTATTCCTGAGTTATGCATCTTATAGTTGTCGTATTCCTGAGTTATACCTCTTGAATAGTTGTCGTATTCCTGAGTTATACCTCTTGAAGTTGTTGTATTCCTGAGTTATGCATCTTATAGTTGTCGTATTCCTGAGTTATACCTCTTGAAGTTGTCGTATTCCTGAGTTATACATCTTGAAGTTGTTGTATTCCTGAGTTATGCATCTTATAGTTGTCGTATTCCTGAGTTATACCTCTTGAAGTTGTCGTATTCCTGAGTTATACCTCTTGAAGTTGTTGTATTCCTGAGTTATGCATCTTATAGTTGTCGTATTCCTGAGTTATACCTCTTGAAGTTGTCGTATTCCTGAGTTATACCTCTTGAAGTTGTTGTATTCCTGAGTTATGCATCTTATAGTTGTCGTATTCCTGAGTTATACCTCTTGAAGTTGTCGTATTCCTGAGTTATACCTCTTGAAGTTGTTGTATTCCTGAGTTATGCATCTTAGTTGTTGTCGTATTCCTGAGTTATGCATCTTATAGTTGTCGTATTCCTGAGTTATACCTCTTGAAGTTGTTGTATTCCTGAGTTATGCATCTTATAGTTGTCGTATTCCTGAGTTATACCTCTTGAAGTTGTCGTATTCCTGAGTTATACCTCTTGAAGTTGTTGTATTCCTGAGTTATGCATCTTATAGTTGTCGTATTCCTGAGTTATACCTCTTGAAGTTGTCGTATTCCTGAGTTATACCTCTTGAAGTTGTTGTATTCCTGAGTTATGCATCTTATAGTTGTCGTATTCCTGAGTTATACCTCTTGAAGTTGTCGTATTCCTGAGTTATACCTCTTGAAGTTGTTGTATTCCTGAGTTATGCATCTTATAGTTGTCGTATTCCTGAGTTATACCTCTTGAAGTTGTCGTATTCCTGAGTTATACCTCTTGAAGTTGTTGTATTCCTGAGTTATGCATCTTATAGTTGTCGTATTCCTGAGTTATACCTCTTGAAGTTGTTGTCGTGTTCCTGAGTTATGCCACTCTTAGTTAGGTCTCTTAAGCACTATTCAGACGTCCCCCAGTCAAACTAGTCCCGTCCGATTAGTGCTTTACAGTTGTTGTCCGTATTCCTGAGTTATGTCACTTGAAGTTGTTGGCGTATTCCTGAGTTATACCTCTTACAGATGATGGGCGTATTCCTGAGTTATTGTGTGAATTCCTGAGTTCCGTCACGTGGTGGTTATGGCAGCGCTGCACAGATTCTTTATCTCTTGCATTAATAAGTGTTACGCTGCCCAGCTTGATGGCGTAGATTCCCAGACGCGGCCCGTAGTCGCCGCAGTACCCGGTCGTTAGTGTTTAAGATGGTGACTGGTCCCTCATTAGGTTCCCTCTGAGCCAGGGCGAGTGTGCAGCTCCCGAGCCTGACGACTCCAGTGTGTCGTTCCTTGATGATTCTTCGACGCTCTTATTGGTTACGATGTCGCAGCAGGACGTGATGGCGTTTGTAAAGCTGCCACGGTTGGACCTGACCAGAAACTCGAGGGGTACGAGGCTGTGAGGTTTTTTACTTTCTCTACTTCCATTCCCCTAAACTTATTACTAATTTATTACATACTTTACACTCAAATACATCTTATTTACATGTTAATCTTGTTTGGGCTACTTTTGTCAGCAAGACAAAATTTTATTGTGACGTGAGAGCATCTCTGTGAGCGCCGTATGTGTGTGTGTGTGTGTGTGTGTGTGTGTGTGTGTTGAGGTGCGAGTACTGACCCAGTTCCCCGCTGAGGGGAGGAGAGCTGCTTTCTTCCTGCTCGTTGGCCATGGAGCGAGTGATTCTGCCTTTGCGGTGGCCGCGACTGTTGGCCGTGCGGCGTCCTTTAACGGCTACCGGAGGATCTTTATCTTCGCCGTCCTCTCCTGACGTGTCATCTCTGTAGAGAGAGAAGGAAGGGATGTGAGACACGCTTGATACTTGAGTCACACAAGGAGACTTAAATGTCACACATTTCTCATTAATATTATTATTATTGTTGTTTTATTATCCGTTTGTAAGTTCCCGGGTTTTCTCCGCTACTGGAAATCCTCCGAGCACTCCGGGATGCCTGGTATCGCTTCTGCTTGAAAATCATCACCGCATAATTAATTACTCATACGCTCCGGGACCTATGAGTCCGAAAACACCGAAACCACCTTCAGACCTTCTGGCCAGAAGCGTCAGGGACCACAAAGACTGAAAACGGAAAGAGGTTTTGAAATTACTCAACGCAAAACACACTGGTTCCTGTCAGCGCTTTCAATACAGCGGCTATAAACAGTTCTTCCTTCCTCAGCATCCCTTTTTTAATCTGTTGGGAGAAGCAAAAAAAAAAAAAAAAAGCAAAAAAAAAAAGAAGAAGAAGAAGAAGAAGAAATCTGAACCGCCAAACTGTTTCCATGGCACCGACACTGGAGACTCCTTACATTAAGCAACAACATCTTCAATCTTATTACTGATCCATGTTAACTGTTGTACATTTGCTTTGTTAAACAGCAACAGATTTATAAAACTCCGGTTATTTTAAATACGGACGACTACTACACAGCACCTTTTATTTATTTATACATTTATTTATTTTATTCTTCGCTTCGAGTGCATCCACCAACAGTGACGGTGAAAGTGGCGCGCTGTCGTTTATCTTCCGCGTCCCTGCATCCGTCTCGTAGAGAGAAAGAGGCTAAATATAGGAGCTCCAGCTGGACCGGTGGCCTTCTGCGGGCGGAGCGCGGAGCTCATAGGGCCGCGTGACGCTCGGGTGGAAAAACTAAACCCTTGCGCCGTTTGTGTCCGGTGGAAGAGTTGAGAGAGTGAGTTGTACCGACTGCTCGCTTCGGGTGGACGATAATCAAGGACACGCTTGTGAACTTGACACGGTGCAACTCCGTGAACTTCTTTAGTACCTAGAAGCTGATTAGTTTCAGAGGAACCCTTTGTTTTTCACCTGGACCTTACACCCAGAATCACACCAGAAACTTCCTAATGAAGTACAAAAAAAAATAAATAAAATAAAATAAAAAAGACCCCACTTTAATGTGGGCTTGTAAGATACAGAACAGAGTACACGTCTTAGGCACCATGCTATCTTTAAATAGTAAAAGTGTCCTTATACATGTCTATCATTATTATATTACATTATATATGTGTATATAAATAAAATCTTCAGTTTTTTTCTACAGCTAAGCTTTCATATATTTTATTCTTATTCGATTCCATAATTTATTTCTTTCGATGATCTTGATTTTAAGGTCGTATAAGCATTTCACTGCATATCGTACTGTGTATGAGTCAAATAAAATTAGAATTTGATTATTTAAAATATCGACTGTGCTTTTAATAAATCTATTTAGGGACCTTTATAGAGGTTTCTTTTATGTAGAAATGTTTTTGCGCGGCACCTTAAATCAAACTGCTGTTAGGTTTTACTGAACGTGCTGGACAATACGAATTTGTCAGACTAGCGCCTTTCGATTTTCCTGCAAAACCGAAAAACCTACTTTAGTTTTTTTTTCTCCCTAATTTATATTAGGGATAGCACTGCGCCACTCGGAGGCCCTACTTTAGGTTTTTTTTTTTTTTTGGTTTGTTTGTTTACCCCTGAAAACTGGTCTGTCGGGTCTGTCGCTGCTTTCCTTCCTAAAATATCTGTTTGCAATGTTATTTATTTATAACTTTTTGGAAATACTGAATGGTTTTTGTACAGAATACAGACATGATAAACATACTGTACCTGCATATAAACATTTGTACTACAGATTACACAATACTTTATATGGAGCCCTTATTGAACAAAATAAATACAAATATTTATATACACACACACGCACGCACACGCACACACACGCACGCACCCCATCCCCCATTACCCTATTACCTAGTGCACCTTGTGTACATTAACCGCTCTCACCCCTGTACATATGAGCCTATAACCTCATTTACCACATTGTTATTTACTGTAAAGAGTCTAACTGTAACACTCCTGGTTAGATGCTAACTTTATTTCATTGGCTTTGTGCATGAACTCTGAAAAATTACAAAAAAAAAAAAAAAAAACTAAACTAAATCTCATCTAATGTAATCTAATGTGAAGGGACATGAAAGTAAATAAAAAAATATTAAGTCTTTCTATTTGCAAGATCTTAAAAACAAACAAACAAACAAAAAAGAAAGATATACTGTACTTCCAGGAAATCTATCCTGTGTTTAAAGTCTTGAATTTAAGTCTCTCCTTCATGCTCTGGGTTTCAATCACAGACGAGACAGAATTCTTGAGGCTAAGTGCAAGACACGATTTCTCATCCTCACTCAGGCTTGTGCACTAAAACCGGCTGATTGTTTAGCAACCGTTCATCATTTCGATGATTAAACATCATTATCCATCTTACAATGGCTAAATTATAAATAAATCCTGTTTACAGTGACACTGAGGTTTAAGAACGGATAAATGTTTGTCTGCGCTTGTGATCGAGGTCTCTGACCAATCCCAGACGAGACTGACACGCAGAAGGCGGGACTTCTCAAGCTCACGCGGAGGCTTGCTGACCAGTTTTGCAATCTTTACTAAGGAAACTGAGTACTTTGTCTAGCGTTGAGTCTTCTTGGATCTAAACTTACCCTTCTCTCTCCCTCTCTCTCCCTCAGGAGAGATTCTGTCCTCATTCTTGTTTAGAGGTTCGCACCGGCTGGGATCGAGGAACCCCTCTAGAACCGTGACTCTGTAAATTACTGTTCCTTGCCACGTGTGGGCCCTTGAGCTACCCTCGACTTTTAGAGATGAACGTAGGTCAGGCTGAATAAGGGCATCCGCATCAATAACCGTTACCTCGGAAGTAGAAACCGTAATTAAGGTGCGTTGAGAAGGCGGACGCGTGACTCCCGAGGACCCGAGAACGGCATTCCACACTCCGGGATTCTGGATACAAAGGTTTTTTGTTTTTTTTTTTAAATAAAGGCTTCGTGGAATGAAACGCCGCTCCACTCACTTCATGCCATCCTCCTTGTCGTCTCCGTCGTTCTTGTCCTCGTCTCGCTCTCCCTCCTTCTCTGCCTCCTTGTCCTCTTTCTCCTCATGGTTGTTCCGGTTCACCTGCTGCTGCTGTTGCTGCTGTTGTTGTTGTTGCTGTTGTTGTTGCTGCTGCTGCTGCTGTTGCTGCTGCTGCTGCTGCTGCTGCTGATGTTGCTGCTGCTGGTTATTCTGTGTGTGTGTGAGAGAGAGAGAGAGAACACAGCGAGTGAGAATACACACCCTCTAAACTTTATTCTGCTTTTCGGGTTTTACTTTTTTTTTTTTTTTCAATAATGAGGACGGACCTACACGCCCTTAAATGTGCTTCGTGATGCAATTTAACCACCTACTTCCTCTGTGCCAAAGTTCAGACGAGACAAAGATGCATCAGCTTTCTAGTGCATACCATCAGAACGACACACTTCCCCTCTTTTTTAACATATTCTCTCTCTCTCTCTCTCTTTCAGTTCCACACACACAGTTTTGACCTTTTGTACCGAGGGGGGGGAAATGGTGACAGGGTTGCGTTAAAAAAAATTTATTTTTTTTTTTTTTTAAACGTAAAGCGAGAAGCTCAGTCTGCATCAGCCGAGCTCTCACTTCTTTAATTTGGGCATTTCAGTTTCCTGATTTCAGAGAATGTCTTTAAGTTACGAGAATGAAAAAAAAAGTGATAAGGGAGAGATTGCAGATAATAAAAAAAAAAAAGAGAGAGAGAGAGAGCAGACAGAACTTTAGGATTTATGGAAAGCTTGAGTCTAGTTCGCTCTGCCTACACACACACACACACACACACACACACACACACACACACACAGTTTCTCATGCACGGTTACAGAAGCACTAGACTGTACAAAACACTGTGTGTGTGTGTGTGTGTGTGTGTGTGTGTGTGTGTGTGTGTGTGTGTATGTGTGTGTGTGTGAGAGATTGTGTGTGCGCGCGTGTTAGATTTTCTCCCAGCGGCTTGATTACACTGAAGTGATATTTACAGACTGGAACAGCCCACAGAGCAATGTTTTCAGCTGTTACGGTCACTTGCTCAGCTGTTACACGCCGTACTTTTTAACCATGTTTTCCCAAACACCCGCCTGCCGGTAACGACGTTTAACAGGCCTGATCTCGTCAGAGTGATCCCATGTACGCTGGTCTGTTCGCAAAACTGCTCTACACCCAACATTTTAAAAACACGTCATTAAAACATGTTTTTAAACGGGATTACAGTAGGATTATAGTAGGGTTCGTTGGTAACGGGATCAGCTCTAATAACTGCATTGCACTGTATAGACAGAGTTACAGACCATCTATAGTCCGAGTCCGTTATAATGGGATTACGCTGTAGTTCAGTTCATTAATAACTGCATTACACTGTATAGAGCGTAAATCTGTTGTAATGGGATTACGCCGTATAAGCCGAGTTCATTATAACACTGTATAGGTTATAACCGAGTTCATTACACCGGGATTACACTGTATAGACCAAGTTCATTAATAACGGGATTACACTGTATAGACCGAGCTCGTTATACTGGGATCACACTGTATAGAGCGAGTTCGGTATAACGGGATCACACTGTATACACCAAGTCCGTTCTAACCCTTTATAGGTAGCTGTATAGACCGAGTCCGTTATAACGGGATTAACACTGTACAGACCGAGTCCATTATAACGGGATTAACGCTGTACAGGCCGAGTCCGTTATAACGGGATTAACGCTGTACAGGCCGAGTCCGTTATAACGGGATTAACGCTGTACAGGCCGAGTCCGTTATAACGGGATTAACGCTGTACAGACCGAGTCCGTTATAACGGGATTAACACTGTACAGACCGAGTCCGTTATAACGGGATTAACACTGTACAGACCGAGTCCGTTAAAACGGGATTAACACTGTACAAACAGACCGAGTCCGTTATAACGGGATTAACGCTGTACAGGCCGAGTCCGTTATAACGGGATTAACGCTGTACAGACCGAGTCCGTTATAACGGGATTAACGCTGTACAAACAGACCGAGTCCGTTAAAACGGGATTAACACTGTACAGACCGAGTCCGTTAAAACGGGATTAACACTGTACAGACCGAGTCCGTTAAAACGGGATTAACACTGTACAGACCGAGTCCGTTATAACGGGATTAACACTGTACAGGCCGAGTCCATTATAACGAGATTAACACTGTACAGGCCGAGTCCGTTATAACGGGATTAACGCTGTACAGACCGAGTCCGTTATAACGGGATTAACACTGTACAGACCGAGTCCATTATAACGGGATTAACACTGTACAGACCGAGTCCATTATAACGGGATTAACGCTGTACAGACCGAGTCCGTTAAAACGGGATTGACACTGTACAGGCCGAGTCCATTATAACGAGATTAACACTGTACAGGCCGAGTCCGTTATAACGGGATTAACGCTGTACAAACAGACCGAGTCCGTTAAAACGGGATTAACACTGTACAGACCGAGTCCGTTAAAACGGGATTAACACTGTACAGACCGAGTCCGTTAAAACGGGATTAACACTGTACAAACAGACCGAGTCCGTTATAACGGGATTAACGCTGTACAGGCCGAGTCCGTTATAACGGGATTAACGCTGTACAGACCGAGTCCGTTATAACGGGATTAACGCTGTACAGACCGAGTCCGTTATAACGGGATTAACGCTGTACAGGCCGAGTCCGTTATAACGGGATTAACGCTGTACAGGCCGAGTCCGTTATAACGGGATTAACACTGTACAGGCCGAGTCCGTTATAACGGGATTAACGCTGTACAAACAGACCGAGTCCGTTATAACGGGATTAACACTGTACAACAGACCGAGTCCGTTATAACGGGATTATGCAACCAAGTCCTTAAGTCAAACAGTGGGTATGGAGGTAACTAGGTAATTATGTTAGCAGCCTGTAAGTGAATAAGAACGCAAGAACTTAAGAGTCTATAAGTAAAGAAATGTGTAAATAAGTAATGCATGAAAATAATTACACAAGAACATAAGTAAACAATATAATAAATAAAATAAATGCTTTAAAAAGTATTCAAAAAGATTTAGATAAATCAAATATTGTCTCAGTATAAATGTACATAAGGCAATAACTACAAATGCAGAAGTGTAAGTACAAACACTCAGAGAGAGAGTGCGAGAGAGAGATGAAACAAAGTGCATGCTGGGTAATGTAGTTTAACCCAGGAGCTGTACCTGGCTGCGGCCCCTGCGGCGGTTGTTCCTGCGTACAATGTTCTTGTAGTTCTCGTTCTTCTTCGTGAGATAATAGAAGAGGACACACTCTGCCACAGTCTGAAAAAAAACACACACACACAAAACTCAAAAATAAATAGGAAGATATAGTAGATTTCTTTGGAGTAGAGGTTTCACTGCTTAACACAAACATTCAGGTCTGATTCACACCTAACATGTAGAGCTGTGTATGTGTAGAGTTAGTGTGTGTGTGTGTATAATGTAAAAATACAAGGCATACAGTATGTGCGTGTGTGTGTGTTCTAGAGCACGTCAGCAGAGTTATAATAATAAAGAGATAAATAAAGAACAAATAAAAGGGCAGGTGTACCTTCCTCTCCAGAAACGAGGCTATCAGGCCAAAGTTCTTCGGGTGCTGGATAAACCTGCAGAGAGAGAAAGAGAAAGAGAGAGAGATCATAGTCCGGTCTTAAATCACAATGAGAACAGGTGAGATTTCTTTTTATTTATTGTTAATTATTCTTTGTTCCTGAACAAATAACTGAAAGATGATTCTCATGTTAAAGCAACAACTTCAAAAAAAAAAAAAAAAAAAAAAATAAAACCGCCTACTACCACCTCTGTGCTCTCGCCTTCAAACTCCCCCCACAAGCTAAGCTTTAAGCTGGAGGCTACATATGCGTGTGTGTGTGTGTGTGTGTGTGTGTGTGTGTGTGTGTGTGTGTGTGTGTGTGTGTGTGTGTGTGATGTGAGGTTGTGTGCAGCAGTGAAAACCACACGTTCTTAACGGAGAGTCACTGAAGTAAATATTACGAATTTCTCCAGAAATCTCATTACTGAATGACTCGGATTTCTGGTTTTAATTAGGCAACAGAATTGTTTGTTATCAGATTGTTTTGCGCGTGCGCTCTCTCACTCTCTCTCACACACACACACACACACACACACACACACACACACACACACACACACACACACACACACACACAATGACAAGTCATCATACGGTCTTATCCGCCAACAAGGAAGTTGTTTTCTATGGCTGCCTGTACATACGTTCAGCTCACAGGGAGACAAGAAAAGGCTGATGCACACATATATACACACGCGCACACACACCCTCACACACACACACTAACAGAGGAAAGGGGGGAAAAAAGGGGTGTACACATACTTCTCCCGGAAGGTGTCTTTCTCCTGGTCGCTCCACATGTTCATCACCTGTCTGTCTTTGTAGATCTTCATGGGGTCGTCCATCAGACCGTTCATGTTGATGAACTTTATCCTCTGTTGCTCGGCGTCGAACAGCATCGGTGGGATCACGGCCAGCTGACGCATCTGTTTCTCAGAGTTCTAAAGATAGAATAGAGGGAGAGAGAGACAGACAGACACAGACAGAGAGAGAAAGAGAGAGAGAGAGAGAGAGAGAGAGAGAGAGAGACAGACACAGAGAGAGAAAGAGAGAGAGAGAGAGAGAGAGAGAGAGAGAGAGAGAGAGAGAGAGAGAGACAGACACGGACAGAGAGAGAAAGAAAAACATGAAGCGAGACAGACAGCAAAAAAGAATTCCGTTGGCAAGTTAAAGAAGTACCAGTCAAACAGAGAATGGAAAAGGCTGAAATGCCACACACTATCTGTGTGTGTGTGTGTGTGTGTGTATATAGGAAGTGCATTAGCCACAAAACCTGTCAACTTGTGAAAGCGTCTAGTGGCATGAAAAAAAAAAAAAGTTCATGTCTAGACCAGACGTCGAACCCCACACACGCAACACACACACACACACACACACACACTTAATAACTGCATGCGTGGTGTTCATTAATCATGCAGAAGCTTAAATTAGAGATGGCACAATGCCACTTTTTTTTTTTTTTTTAAAGAAACGATTTTTAGTAGCGCTTTAAAAGAAAAAGGTAAAAAAAAAAAAACCTTCAGAGGAAATGCACAGCTCAAGAAAAAACATGAAAATATAATCAAGATAATGAAGAGTAAAGTACTCAAAACTAAAAGTGCTGTAAATATAATTACAGTTTTTATTAATAATAATAATATTTTTTATAATTTAATTTCCTTCATTTGATTTTACATAATCATATTATATAATAAACGTGAAACTAAGTGCTTCTATGTTCAGACACGTTTGCGTGTGTGTGTGTGTGTGTGTGTGTATATACACACATATATACACACGTGTGTGTGTGTGTGTGTGTGTGTGTGTGTGTGTGTGTTCACCTCTTGTTCTGAAATTCCGTCTATGATCTCGGACACTTCGTGTTCGCTGCGTGCTGCGGAGGCCAGACTGCCACGCTGACCCACCCTGCTGCACAACACACAAACACACATCAGTCACAGACCCCTGCCCAGCCTGCAGCAATCACCCCACCCCATCATGCTGCCCGGGGGCGCGCTTACTTCTGCATGCGCTCCTGCAGCTCCCTCTGTTTGCGGATCTCGGGGAACTGCTTCTCGTAGTACTCGCGCACTTTGCTCTCCTTGGCTCTGCGCCGCGGGTTGTTCTCGATGCGCTCCACCTTCTTCTCCCAGGCCTCCATCAGCTGGTCATAGCGCTGACAGAACTTCTGCTCCTGCACCAATACACACACACACACACACACACACACACACACACACACACACACACACACACACAGGTTTGAGCTCCAGGACACATGCATGTGCGCGCACACACACGAGCAGGACCGCTGTGACATCACTGAGGAGCGTACCCATTGCTTGCGAGCGTGGTTTCTCCTCTTGAAGTACAGAATGAGCTTCTTCCTCATCACCTGGTTTCTACAGAGAGAGAGAGAGAGAGAGAGAGCAGAGGATTCGGTTAAGGCACGCACGCATATACACCAGAAGCACAAGTGTACCTGTTTTGTTGCCATGGCGACCTGCATTTGGTCTTGATGTCCAGCGTGTTAACGCGTCAGGCTTTTTCACAGCGGGTGGCGAGACTGAGAGGAGACTTCTGAGGCTGGAGCACGTACACAGAGGACTCGAGACAAAAACGCGCTGGCAGGAGAACGCGCCCTTCAGACACGGGACTGGCACTTAAAGGTGCCCTGAAACCCCAGAGGCAGGGATTAGGGGCTAGAACCCTAGAACCCTCCAATTAACCACTGAAATCCCAACAAACATCGCAAATGAAACGGAAACCTCGACATCCATCTACATTCAGGTAAAAGATGAGAAAACAACCCTGAGCATTTTAAACTCTCCTCCATGCTAGTGGACGTCCCCGTTATGGTATCTTATGATTTACTCTGGAGATCTTCAGACACTGAGTGTGTGTGAGTGTGTCGGTAATCAGCTTTTGCTCCTTATGAGTCGTCATATCTTAACAACCCTGAGTGCGGCTGAAGGAGTGCTTAGTGATTAGGGAGAGGTGTTAAACCGCATCGGCGCTGACGTGACACTCTGACTGCGTTCGCATCACCAGACTGAAGCGACTCAAATCCGATTTCTTTTTAACCCCAATGTGACACAAATCTCAAGTTTCACTTTCTTATGCGGTCCTAGATTGGGTATATATACATACATAATACATCGTTTTATATTAATCATACTATACATGTACATAATTTTGTTTGCCTATATACATTATAATATTTTGAATTTTATATGTAGATATATTTCACTGGAATGAGAAGAGTCAGATCTGAAGGCATGTGAAACTTTGCCCGGAGCACCGCCGTCATCAACGTCTGGATTTATTCCTTTCGTCTGGACCTTCGACAGACACGGTCGCTTGGCGGTTCGCCGTCGTCCAGAGCAAAACCGCGAGCGTCTTTTCGGATAAAATCACATCCGCACACGTACGATGTGTTTTAACCCAGATGGCGCGAGCAAAGACAGATCGATGTGCCGGTGGGAACAGCCGAGTCCACGGCTGAGTCCACAGAAAAGACAGATAAAAGTCACTTGTAATTATGACGGTGAACCAACATGACATGCAAATCCGACCTGACCAATAAAAAATAAAAATAAAAAAATAAATAAAAAATAATAATAATAAATAAATAAAAAAATCAAGAATTAATCAATAAATGTGAACGGAGGCTTTGCGAGATTATCTGCGGCGGCGGCGTGTGAGCCGATCTTATTCCTGCTTCGTGACTTTTTAACCAGAAACCTGGATGAGTGACGACGTTGCCTGGACACAAAGCGTCAGATCCTGGAAGTATAGAACAATTATTTTTTCAATCTGGTGTAAAAAAAAAAAAGAAGAAAAAAAAAGACTGTGCTATTACACCGCACGCATGCACACACGCGCACGCGCACACACACGCACGCACACGCACGCACACGCACGCACACGCACGCACACGCACGCACACGCACGCACACGCACGCACACGCACGCACACGCACGCACACGCACGCACACGCACGCACACGCACGCACACCCATGTGAGCAGTGAGTGCACAGCAGAGTGCAGCAGAGAGTTGAGGAGCAGCGTTTCCCACAAGCAAAACAGCGCTCAGATTAATAAAAGACTGCGGGAACAAAGCGTCCGATTGTGTCTGATCAGAGCGCTGATCTGTGCAGGTTCTCTCCGTCTCTCTCTCAAACACACACACACAGAGTCTAATCACTGTGAGAAAAGAACACTGCTGGAAACAGGAGCTGGAAGGGATGAATAAACCCCGTGAGTTTTATACAGTCGTGCGTGTAACACTTTCTCTAAAGCCGGGTTTTCATGAGGATTCGGGCCGAGTTTGATTATAATCCTGAACGTAACGCTGGGATACGTTGCAGCTAGTTTCGATGAAAGATGAAACTTTATGATTTTAATTAATTCGCTCCTGGTGAGTTTTGATGCCGTTCTGACCGCAGGTGTACAGTCGGTCCCCGTCGTTTCAGGATCTTCTGGCTTTATATACATCAGTTTGAATATGTTGTTGGAACTTTGATGAATACATCTTTTATTTGTCAACATGAAGCCTATTTAATTTTGTTTGCCTAGTCCAGGAGTCGCACAGAAAAACAAACAAAAAAAAAAACACTGGGAGTCAGAAAACCCTTTCGACATCTAAAATGAAGATATCACTGTTTGTTATCGTTTATGTTGCATTTATGAAATCACTGAACTGCTACGGAGAAAACAAAAGAATTTTATTTCTGCGTGAACAAAAAAACTATTTGAACTCCGAAAACAAGACGCTGGGTTGAAGGTTACTTTCGAATAAAATACTCGACGTCTATTTGAATCCTCCTCGTATTTATGAAATGAGAAGCCGAACGTAAATTATCCACCTTCGGCAAAACAAAAATGCCGTCTGCTTCTGTGTGCCTGCGTCATTTTATCGCATGTTTATCTGGAGCGTTTTATTTTCATGTTACAAGATCAGCATAATCTTCACATTTAGAATTTCTTAAATGAAACATTTAAATTGAATACTCTAAAGCCACAGGGAGCCGCAGCAGGGGGATGAAGTCGCTTCATGAGTCTCCGGAGCTGCGGGTTGCCGTCTGACCCACCACTGGCCCCACTTCTAGTTCGCCCCACAACTAAACGTGGCTAAACGGTCTGAGGTGCTCCATGAAGCTCTCCCATAATCCTCTTTGCAGCAGAGGCACCTGATCACTGCTGACCCTGAGCTCACGAGCGAGCTGTGGGATTGTACAGAGTATTTCTGTTGATGCTCAGGTTTTGTTCACACATCTGACCAGGACATCTTCAGGATCGCGGTTGTTGGTATCGCGAGAGAAAACCGAGGGAGGCGTTTGCTGACGCGGCCCAAAACCGCTTGAGCAACAGCACTCCTACGCTCGCGAACAATGCGCTGTGATCATTCTGAAACTGCAGCCACAACCAGAAACGCTTCCGCAACTGTGCTGATAAAAAGGAAAAAACAAACAAAAAAAAAAAGTTCCTGGGTGACAGCGATTGCGCCACACACACCGCGACCGCAGCGCAACTCATCTCTCAGATCGCACCTGAGGCCAGAAATAGATGCGTCGTCCATCTGCGTGAGGTCGACGCCGACAGTCGATCTGACCTCACCTTAGCGCCGTGTGTTAAGTCAATCTTTTTTTCTTTTTCAGAAAAGAGTGAAAAAGAAATCTCGAGACAAAGAGGGGGAGAGAGAGAGAGAGAGAGAGAGAGAGAGAGAGAGCGCAGGTATACTCACATTTTAATGTTCTCATGGTACTGCTTCGTGTCGGATGGCTGGTTATACAGCGGCTGTGATGAGGAAGACAGGAAAGATGTCGGGTTCAGTTTCACAGACACAACACTTGGGTCTATATTTGAACCCGAGGTCGTCGCGGACGCATCGAACAAAAGAAGAAGAAGAAGAAACACACACACACAGCTTAGTGGAAACTCGGCACCGGTGATTACCGAACGGCGGCGCGAGCTTGCGGTGGTAAACGCCGAGAGAGCGGGGAGCGGCTCAGGGTGAGGAATTCGTGTGAAAACTGAAACTGATGTGCTAACCTCAAGACGTCAGTTGCAAGGGGGAACTAGAGGACTGTGTGCGAGGAAATCCCCCTGGTATCCTCAATTAACCTTCTGACAGTGAGCTGGCTAGGAAACGGTGCGAGCGACTGTTCTACACGTAATTATCAAAATCTGTTGAGTAATGCGCTCTGAACACACGGAGGATGAAGAGACAAAGCCTGCACAGATGGAGTATAAGGGAAAGTCTTAATCAACCTAATAAAGTCTTTTAAATGTGTCTACTGACCATTAACTATATGACTACTAAAAATATACACATTATTAATATTATTATTATTACTAATTAAATGAAGTTCTTTCCTTCAGAGAGAGAGAGAGAAAATGTGTGTGTTTGTGTGTGTGAGTGTGTGTGTGTTCAGCAGTTTTTTTGCAGCTGTTTTTTTTGCCCGAGTGCTGTTGAAATGGTGTTTGAAATGAATGTCGTGCCAACACCACATCGCTCCCTGTTCCTGATGCACGCTATGAAAAACCACCGCGGAGCAGCCGATACCATGTGATCGCGATACCCGATATCGTGTCTGCGATGCTGAAACTATCACGATTTTATAAACTGTGACGTTTTCATGACGTGATTTTATTAGATTATTGTGTAAAAACTTGACTGCGCCACCTGTAGGATTTATGGGGGAACGGCAATATTTCCAAACACATCTAAATCTTTAATGGATTTTGAAGTCGGTGTAGCGATGCGTTAATTGAATCCTCAATCAACAACTCAATCGATTTTCCAGCTGGAACAAATTTCAAGTGATGTTTGATGGTCAAACTTCATCACTGTGAACTAAAAAAAAAAAAAAAAAACTTTTAAAAACCGGAGTTTTAAAGGATTTTAATTTGGACTGAACTTTAAATGCTGCTCGTGTTTAAGTGTAAACATTATCAGAATTTCAGCTCACGTTTGAAGGTTGAATCTTTTTTTATTCGTCACATACATGGTTGTACAAGTACACAGGAGTGAAATGCAACAGTGCCAAACTCCAGACTGTGCAGAATATTAAAAAGAAGAAAAAAAAAACACTAATAATAAGAAGAATTTTAAAAAAGCATGTACAAAATAATAAGAGAATAAAATAATAAAATAAGTATTTCTTGTGATGTTTGTTTCAAACGTTTTAAACAAGATTTAACATAATAATTTTAATGAGAATATGAAGTTTTATCTTAAAAGTGTAAATGTTTGAATTTTAACACACCTAAAACGTTTAACTGTACCTCAATATACTTTGAGTTTTAATCAAAAATCTATATATTGAATATTAATTTTAGGTATTGTATAGTAATATTTAAAAGTCAAAATCTACTTGAATTTTAAACATCTGTATTTCACAATTGATGTAAGTTAACTTGATTAATTAATTTAATTGAAACTGATGTTTGACTTATCTGTGGAAAAAAATGGAATTCAATCAATTTTAACAGAAACTAGAAAGAGAATTTTGGATTTAATTTTAATTATGTTTGAAATGTTTATTTAGTCGTAGCCAATTCCCTCCACCTCTCAGTTAGGATGCTCCAAGGTGAGTGAACACCATCACGCGCGTCCTCTGAGACCTATGAAGTAACTCGACTGTACCGATGTGCTGCTGATGCGACTTCGAAGACGGCGGTACACACTCTGAGGATAGCGCTATCCGCCCCTTCCGCTTGCACGAGCTCATGGATGGCCACGATTAGCCGAGGTCTCTGTGACTGACGTGAGACGGGTGTCTGTTCCTCAACCAGCACTCGCACCCGGAGATTTGTGAGCAGAAAACATGACGGTGACGTCGCAATGATGATACGAACACACCGTTTGGCACTAATGCACACCAGGCAGCAAGACGGAGAGAGAGAATAAGACAGGAAAAAGACAGACAGACAGACAGACAGACAAGCGGGGAAAAAAAGACAGACTAAAAATGTCAAAGATGGAGGGAGGGGATTTAAAAAGCAAGAAAGAGACATCAGAGGAGAGACTGACATTAAAAGAGAGAGAGAGAGACACAGGATGATGAAAGAGGAAGAGACAAACAGAGAGTGAGAAGAGACTGCAGACTCACCAGTTCCACTCGGGGTCCCAGTCCCTCTAGGATACGATGAGCCTCCTCTGCTTTTTTCTGTGCAGGAAAAACACACACACACACACACATCAGTGGTCTGCTGTCACCATGGCAACACACACCTCTGGTTTCACCCTGGCGGTGGCTCATAAACAAGGTAACATTAGCACAGCTTCATGACACCACACACACACACACACACACACACACACACCTCAGCACACTCACTTTCTCTTCCTCAGCATGTGTATGTGTGTTTGAGAGATGTGGGTAAACACATGCGCGCACACACACACACAGGTCTGGTTTGTGAGGTAAATCCCAGCAGATGAAAGAGCGCGCAACTTCCCCTCCCCCGCCGTGGCGCTGAGTGAACAGTCATTGGGTCTGACTACGGCTTGGCGCTCGCTCACACGAGAGAAACCGGACCTCTGGAGCGAGCGAGTGCTCGAGCGGCAACCTCGCGCCTGTCCTCGCGTGAACCCTCGTCGGCCGCCACCGATCGCCACCCGGTCGTGACTCCCGGGCCTTTAACTCCTCGCTAATTAATACTCACGGTCACTCACGAGCACGTCCGCACCTTTAGCTCATTATTAATTATGATTTACAGTAACTCATGATCACACACTAATAATTCATTAAAAAAAGGGTTCATGTTTTCAACTATCTACACAGATCTCATACGGCGGGTGAAGAGCGCCACTAGGGGGCGCACTGGCATCAAACATGAGCACGGCGTTGTGTTCGTACCTCGTCCCGCTATAACTCTCTCGCTCTGAGTGAAAACAGGTGTTACTAGTTGCTTGGAGCTGGAGCGTGGTTATGCATTGCGCTAAGGGAAGTGCGTGCGTGTGTGTGTGTGTGTGTGTGTGTGTGTGTGTGTGTGTGTGTGTGTGTGTGTGTGTGTGGGAATGATTCAGCACATCTGGCAGTGCTATGTCTGACTCATTTGGGGGGTTCGGGCGGGGGGCTTGCGGGGAGTGCACCGGGTTCAGGCGTAATCACATTATTCTACATTAGACGTTTCACGAGGAATGTGTGTGTGGTTTGATTTACAGTCTCTCTCCCACACACACACACACACTTTCTATTTCCACACCCACGAGTCCACGAGTGGGAACGATCCGAGGGCTGAGCGATATGACTTTTGAAATATTCTCGATACTGGAGAAGGTTTCTAGGACACGTGTTACGCATTCTGAATTTTAACGGAAAAAATCATAACTTGACAATTTGTAAAAAAAAAAAATAATAATCAGATGCAAAATCAGCCATTTTTAACTGCTGCAATTAAAAACATCCAGAAAAAACAGCCACGTAAAAGCATCACGACCAGCGAGATCGCAGTAAAGTGTGTATCGCGATAAAGGTGTGACATCATCGTATCGCCCGGCCCTGGCAGTACAGCGACGTCTCAGCTTGTAGATTTCGTTTCTCAAGAACAAAACGTCAGAATTTTAATCCAATTACAGCCGCATTGACTGTTGTAGAAAAGCATGAGTGTGTGAGAGCGTGTGTGAGTGTGTGTGTTACCCGGTTCTCGTCGTAGATGATCTGCACGAGGCTGCGGTGCTTGGCTTCGCTGGGCGGAGGAGAGATGCTGCGCTCCGGCTCTTGGGGCTTCGCCGCCTCTTCCTCCAGCTGTTGCTACAAAAACACGAGACACAGAGACGCGTTTGAGGAGGGAAAAAAAATGTCATATTGTTGCTTATGTAAATAACTTGAACGTTGTCCTGGCAAAGAAAATGATGCCAAAGTCCGGGCATACGGGAGTGTGTACGTGTGTGTGTGTGTGTGTGTGTGTGTGTGTGCGCGTCTTGAGGTAACATGACCATCAGATTAATATAAGCATAGCACCCCCAGTGCTTTGCAAAAAAAGAAAATAACCAAGCTTCCATGCAGATGACACCACACACACACACACACACACACACACACACACACACACACACACACACACACACACACACACACAATTTCCTTTTCATCATCAGTCTCTCGCTATACATGTCTCTTAATTTCTCTCGCTACTCAAATCTGTTAACCGCAGATCCTAACAGCCAGATGGTTTAGTGCTCAAAGGGGACCTGAGAGAAAAAGAAAGAGAGAGAAAGAGTGAAAGCGTGAGAGTGAGAGAAAGAGAGCGAGAGATAGAGAAAGAGAGAGAAAGAAAGAGAAAAAGAGAGAAAGAGAGCGAGAGAGAGAGAGAGAGAGAAAGAGAGCGAGAAAGAGAGAAAGAATGAAAAAGAGAGCGAGAGAGAGAGAGCGAGAGAGAGCGAGAGAGAGAGAGAGAGAGAGAGAGAGAGAGAGAGAGAGAGAGAGCGAGAGAGAGAGAGAGGGGCGAAGGACTAATACAAGTAAAAATAATTAAAAGGTAAAGTCAACTGTGAAAAAACCGTGTGTGTAGAGAGTGCAAAGAAGAGAGAAAACAAAAAAGTGAGCAAGAGAGAGCGAGAGGGACAGTGATGGTACACCTGGGTCTTCCTCACTCCTTCACGCCCCCTTTTCTTCTCTGACACAGGAGAGTGGATGGAGTTCGGGTGGTTCAGATTCACGCTGCTATGGAACTCAAGCTGACAGGTGAGATGGTTTGGCACGAAACAGCGAAGAACTCGAACAGAACTAACTACGTTCCACACATTTACTGTGGCCGGCAGGCACTGAGGCCACGCCCCCTTCACTGAGACAGACAGAGGTCACGCCTCCCTCACTTAGACACGCCTCCTTGATGGGGTCTTGAGTTACTCAATCACTACTGATTTGGAAACTTGATAAAATCATATCAGCTGACTCCGCCCACTTACTATATCTTGTGTATAAGGCAATGAAAAACGTGTGTGTGTGTGTGTGTGTGTGTGTGTGTGTGTGTGTGTGTGTGTGTGTGTGTGTGTGTGTGTGTGTGAGAGAGAAAATCCCTGAGAGAACTGGAGCAAAGATTCACAGTGGGGGGGAGGGGGAGAGAGAGAGAGAGAGAGAGAGAGAGAGAGAGAGAGAGAGAGAGAGAGAGTGTGTGTGTGTGTGTGTGTGGGTGTGTGTATAAAGGGAAGTATAAACAGATACTTTAGAAGGAAGAGCAAAAGAGGAAATTGAGAGAAAAACCCCGGCACACACTCCCGCAGGAGTTCCTGTTTATAGCCTCGTATATTTCTGACCTACTTCTCTCTCTCTCTCTCTCTGAGTGCAGCAGAGCAGAAGGAGGAAGCAGTGGAAGTGTGTGTGTGTGTGTGTGTGTGTGTGTGTGTGTGTGTGTGTGTGTGTGTGTGTGTGTGTGTGTGTAATTGTGCGGCTGCTTTGAGGCGTGCTGAGTGAGGATTTAACCGCGCGCCATAATCACACCGCTGTTACGACTTTCTCTCTCTTTATTTTCTGTCCCACACGCCATCGTGCAGCTACTGAACACACACAAACCACGATCTGTGTTCCAGCTCGCCAGAGTAACACACAGAGACACACACACAGTTAAAGAGTGTTAATGCCGAGGCTTGCTGTAGACACGGTGCTGGTGAGAGTGTGTGAGGAGAGCACACACACACACACACACACACACACACACACACACACACACACACACAGAAAGTGAAAATGAGCAGGTGTGATGCAACCTCACGTTCTGATACCTAAATCACGCGCAGGTTAAACTGCTTCCTGTTTTCAACGCTCACGCTAACAGCTAGTCTTCATGCTAAAGCGCTGAGCTGTGGGTGTGTGGGTGTGTGCTCCGAGGAGTGGACGAGTCGTGATTTTTAACAGTGTGTGTATGTAACTGAGACGCTCAGATTCAAACATGCCTCCTGTGTCTCAGGTGTGACATCACTTCCTGTGAAACAAGAAAAACTAAATAAAAACTAGTAATGAAGAGGTCATCAGTGTGAAGTGTGTGTATAATGTGTGTGTGTGTGTATAATGTTGTGTGTGTGTGTAGCTGCGAGTGAAGGAGGTGCGAACGTCTTCACCGTGTCGTACTTTAAGAGCAGTGCGTATCTCGCTCAGTCTCCTCAACTCTACAAGCAGATGTGCATCTGTGCTGACTTCGACAAGGTCTTCTGTGTCGGACCAGGTAGACACACAGACAGACACCTGTCTCTATCCCTCTGTCCTTCTGTCTCCCTGTCTGTTTATTTCTCGATTTATTTGTCAGCATGTGTATGTGTGTGTCTCTCTCTCTCTCTGTCTCTCTCTCTCTCTGTCTCTCTCTCTCTCTGTCTCTCTCTCTCTGTCTCTCTCTCTCTCTCTGTCTCCCTCTCTGTCTCTGTCTCCCTCTCTGTATCTCTCTCTCTCTCTCTCTCTCTCTCTCTCTCTGTCTCCCTGTCTCTCTCTGCCTCTCTCTGTCTCTCTCTCCCTGTCTCTCTCTCCCTGTCTCTCTCTGTCTCTCTCTCTCTGTCTCTCTCTCTCTGTCTCTCTCTCTCTGTCTCTGTCTCTCTCTCTCTGTCTCTCTCTCTCTCTCTGTCTCTCTGTCTTTCTCTGTCTCCCTCTCTGTCTCTCTCTCTGTCTCCCTCTCTGTCTCCCTCTCTGTCTCTCTCTCTGTCTCTCTCTGTCTCTCTCTGTCTCTCTCTGTCTCTCTCTCTCTCTCTCTCTCTCTCTCTCTGTCTCTCTCTGTCTCTCTGTCTCTCTCTCTCTCTGTCTCTCTCTCTCTCTCTCTTTCTCTCTCTCTGTCTCTCTCTGTCTCTCTCTGTGTCTCTCTCTGTCTCTATGTCTTTCTCTCTCTCTCTCTCTGTCTGTTTCTCTCACATCTGTGGAGTTATTCTTCTTCCCTGATGGTGCAGGGTGAGAAGAGTGATGAACGATCAGATCAGGGAGCATGAGGAATCAGTTTCACCCCCCACCCCCCGTCTCTCTCTGTCTCTCTGTCTCTCAGTGTTCAGAGCTGAGGACTCTAACACTCATCGTCACCTCACTGAGTTTGTTGGTCTGGATATCGAGATGGCGTTTAATTATCACTACCACGAGGTCATCGACTCCATCACCGACACCATGGTGCAGATCTTCAAAGGACTCCGGGACAAGTGAGACCACACACACACACACACTTTATACACGGTGCAGTGTCACATGACCTCCACGTGAGCTGTTGGTTCTCACCTGCTGTATTTGTTCTCCTGAAGCTGTTGATTCTTGTTGAGCTGCTGTAAGACACAATGTGATGGATTTTGCTGCCATCTAGTGGTCAGTGGAAGATAACAAATATACCTCTCTGTCTCTCTCTCTCTCTCTGTTTCTCTCTGTTTCTCTCTGTGTCTCTGATGCTCCAGTTTCCAGACAGAGATCCAGACGGTGTGTAAGCAGTACCCCAGCGAGCCGTTCAAGTTCCTGGAGCCGACACTGAGGTTGGAGTTTAAGGAGGCCGTCGCTCTGCTGCGCTCAGCTGGAGTGGAGATGGGGGATGAGGAGGATCTCAGGTAACACGCGCACACACACAGATCTTAATATACGGTGTGTGTGTGTGTATATATATATATACACATACACTACCGCTCAAAAGTTTGTGATCACTTGCAGATTTCTTTGTTTTTGTTCAGTGATTCATTTCTACATTCTACAACAATCCTGGAGATTTAAAAACTATATATAGTCTTATATAAATAACACACATGGCATTAGATAATTAATAAACATCACTAACGTGACATGAAGGTCAGGTGTTCTGGATCAGTTCTCACAAGAACAGTATTGTGTCGAGTGTGTTTGTAAACACACTCCATGATGAAACTGAACAGTGGAGAAGCTCATTTAGAGTCACCAGCCTCAGAAATCACCAATTAACAAGCAGCACCTCAGATTAGAGCCGTTATGAAGCTTTACAGAGCAGAAGTAGCAGAAAAACATCTCAATATCAACTGTTCAGAGGAGATTATTGTGTGTTTTATATAAACGCCTTCAGTGTTGTTTTACAGTGTAGAAGGAAATAAACATGGCATTAGAATAAGGGGTGTACAAACTTTTGAGCAGTACTACATTTTTTTTTATGTAGTAGTGTGTACACATACTTATTCACATATACATATTCACATGTGATTTTATCAAGTGTATTCTTTGATTCTTCAGCACACCTAATGAGAAGCTGCTCGGCCGTCTCGTCAAAGAAAAGGTAACAATAATAACAATAATAACAATAATGATGATGATGATGATGATGAAGTCGGTCTCAGCAGGTATTAAAGTTAAGAGTGTTGCTGTGTGTGTGTGTGTGTGTGTGTGTGTGTGTGTGTGTGTGTGTGTTCTGCAGTATGACACAGATTTCTACGTTCTGGATAAGTATCCTCTGGCAGTGAGGCCGTTCTACACCATGCCCGACCCCCACGACACGGTGAGTCTCCGCCTCTGACTCGAACCTCTACAGTGACCTCTACAGCACCGCTTACATCTGTGTGTGTGTGTGTGTGTGTGTCAGAAATACTCCAACTCGTACGACATGTTCATGAGGGGAGAGGAGATCCTGTCTGGAGCTCAGAGAGTCCACGACGCTCAGCTCCTCACCGAGAGAGCACTTCATCACGGCATCGGTATTCTCACACACACACACACACACACACACACACACACACACACACACACACACACACACACACACACACACACAGTAAGACTCTGTGTTGTGATTCTGAGTTAGTTTTTCAGATTAAAGTGTGAAACCTATACACGTACTGTGTGTGTAACAGTAAACACTTGTATATTTGATGCTCTGAGTCGACACATTGATTCAGATGATTTGATTCAGTTGTGAGTCAGTGTCTAAAAGTCATAAATTACCTGGGATTTAAAAATGAATCAGTTGAGTCAAGTGTGATTTGTATGATTTGATTCAGTCAGGATTTAAAAGTCAAATTACTTTAAACTTGGGAATGAATCAAATGAGTCAAATGTAATGATTCAAATGATTTGATTAATTTGTGAGTCAGTATCTAAAATTTGTATGAATTACAGTCGAATCAAAGTGAATCAGATGCATTGGAACAAACTCACCAGTCATAAATTTGGATTATAACCCATCAGACGTGTGTGTGTGTGTTTAGACTTGGAGAAGATTAAAGCCTACATTGATTCGTTCCGTTACGGAGCCCCGCCCCACGCCGGGGGAGGAATCGGTGAGATACTGCCTCCTGTTTCTCTCTTTATTCTTCAAGCACTAAATATGACCAAACTTAAAGCAGCAGTAGTGCACTATTTTCATGTGTGTCTGTGTCTGTGTGTCTGTGTGTCTGTGTGTCTGTGTGTGTCTGTGTGTGTCTGTGTGTGTCTGTGTGTCTGTGTGTCTGTGTCTGTGTGTCCACTCTGACAGGTCTGGAGAGAGTCACCATGCTGTACCTCGGCCTACACAATGTGCGTCAGACCTCCATGTTCCCACGTGACCCCAAGCGCCTGACACCCTAAAGGTCAAAGGTGGCTCCCCCTGGCTGACCTTACCCCCCCCCCCCCCCCACACACACACAAACACACGTGATAGGGAATAGGAAAATGATTAAACAGTAACAAATAACAAGCAGCTAATTTTTTTTTAATCGTTTGATACTGAGGTTACGGCGAGGTCGGTCCTGACTGCTGGAGTGAACGTCAAAAGAAGTGGACTTCAATGTATAATTAAATAATAGGGGGTATAAGGGTATAAGGCCAGATCTCAAACCACACACACACTACTGTAATAAACAGTGTGTGAAAGTATTCCAGTTTACTGTTTACTCCACCAGTATGTGATTTGGGACGCAGCCCAGGCGTAACTACAGTGTGAACTTAACCAACATGCCATGATTTTATTGAAGGCTAGTCTACTAAATATCATGACTCTGATGTGTTGTGTGTATATAATAAATTGGGTGTGGGACATGGGACAAGTCTTCCACTCTCTGGCGTTCACTAGGATGTGGATTGAGACGTGGCCCGGGTCGTACACTGACTACAATAAACTTTCACATCTGTTCTTTCTACTGCAGTCACTTTTGAGCTGCTCACTCCGCTCTGCTGCACTGTTGATAATCATGATGATATAAATGTCATTATTACAGTGGATTAATGAATAACTTAATAAATAAAATATTAATAAAGAATTTAAGAGCACAATCTCGTTAATACTCGTGTGGGACTTTTATTGTTATTTATTTCACATATATCACATGTGACACTCATCATCTAAAACGTAAAGATGACCAGCCAGGATCTCGGTGTTCCTCAGTTCTCTGGGATCCGTGGTGTGCTTTACTCATCACTCTCAATGTCTGCTCTCTCACACACACACACACACACACACACACACGTGCGCGCAGTGTCCTGCACCATCTCCCGAACATCTGGAAACTTGGCTTTGTTTAGTGATGCATAAAACTCGTCCAGTTTCAGGAAGTTAAACTTCTCCTTTAAGGCTGAGTCACACTGAAGCTCCGTCAGTTCCTCCTGTGGTGCTGTTCCAGAGTGCAGTGAGAGTCAGTCAAAAGATTTGACTCCGGATACCCTTCCTGACGCAATCCTCCCATTTTACCCGGGCTTTGGTCCAGCACTGGTCCAGCGGATTGGTTTGGATTTAGTTTGGGCCCTGGCTGGGAATCGAACCCAGGCCTTGCCATTTTGAAGGGGTGTTTTTATATGAGCCCCAAAAACAGCTATTTGTCAGTGTTACACCGTCTCACTTCAAACAATAATAATTTAAAATGCTAATTTATCAGTATTGATAAAATTGCTGTTAGCTTGATTTGAATTCAAAGCAAAAAAGTTATAGACACTAAACCATAAAAGGACAGACATTGTATTTATACATAGCAAGACATAGCAAACATGTTATATATACACGTGTATGTGTATTTACAAACAAATGAAGCATGGATCGGGAGATAAGAAGCCCTCAGTGTTATGAAAAATTATATGAACCTGTATGAAAATTCACTTTTTACCTACAGTAGGTGAGACTTTTTACACCAATGCCATGTTTCAGCCGTGTAAGTAAGTGTTACGGCATCACTGTCACCCCTCACTATGAGAACTCTTTTATTCTAAAATACGTTTCACAGTTTACTCAAACGTTCCAAACTCTGTAACATGTTATAATATGCACAGCAACCATTTTAAACTTTTAAACAGTTAATTAAAGATCAAATTAAATTATGGGGATGTGAATGTGTGAGAGTCAGAATGATCAGATGGTCCCTGATGAACGAGCCGAGGGCGACGGTGCTGAGGGAAAAACTCCCTGAGATGGTAATAGGAAGAAACCTTGAGAGGAACCGGACTCAGCAGGGACCCCATCCTCATCTGGGTGATAACGGAGAGCAGGGACTGATCTGACCTCATACTGTGTGTTTAAAATCTGAAACCCTCCTTTATTTCCTGTCCGTATGGTATTAGTTTTTATCCACTCTGGTGATAGTTACCTCTCTCCTCCATAACTGGACATTCTAACTTTTGCTAGCGGTGATGTAGAAAGGCGCCTGGCTATACATACCAGATCGTCTCGATATGTCTGAGGCAGAGGAGAGTTCTGCAGAGCATCAGCATCCTCATCATCAGGAGACGCTCCAACCAGGAACACCAGCCGTTATCTCTTTCGACACATCATCAGGAACACCTTTCTCCAACATGGGTATAGACGCTCCTTCTCAATTACTCAGACTTAAAATGAGATTTTAAAAATGTTCGACAGTATTATGAAGATCAACGTATCTGATCTTATCTGATTTGATCTCTCTATTTCTTTAGTAAGAGAAGCCAGCTCAGCCTGATTCACTCACCATGTCTCATCCAGAGGAGTGTTCTGAGAAGACATATCCTCAGTAGCAGCAGGAGCTCCAACCAGGAACTCCAGCCATTATACCCACTGTTACGTCCTCAGGAACACCTTCCTTCAGTCCAGGTACAGGGACATGCACAGTGAAATTCCTTCTTCGTATATCCCAGCGTAACTGGGGTCACAGCACAGGGGTCAGCCATGATACAGCGGCCCTGGAGCAGAAAGGGTTAAGGGCCTCGCTCAAGGGCCCCAACAGTGGCAACCTGGTGGAGCTGGGGATCGAACCGCCGAACTTAGTGCCTTAGCCCTCTGAGCCACCACTGCCCATCACGTAGGTTACTAACTATAAGGATCATTAGTCACACACTGTTGGAAAGGTTTTATTTTTGGAGGAATTAACCCAAATAACTAAGAAACAGTTACGTCTTTAGTCATGGCTTAAAGATTGCCAGAGACTCAGCTGTACAGACATCTAGAGGACGTTCATTCCACCACCCAGGTAGCAGGACAGGAAAGAGTCTAGATGCAGTGGTGGAGGGTCGGAGGGAACGTGGCATGGGTGCTGGGCTGTTTTTAGCTTTGTAGACAAACATCAGGGTTTTGAATTTGATGCAGCAGCTACAGGAAGCCAGTGCAGGGAGCGGAGAAGTGGGATGCAGAGGACGAATAGTGGACAGAGGCAGACCTGCCTGGAGACAGTTGCAGTAGTCTACACTTAAACTAACAAAAGATTGAACAAGCATCAGGTGGCTTATTGGCTTAGAGAGAGTGACGCTCGGTGTCAAAATAAGAGTGGCATGCGTGATAACTGATATTCGGCGCTCGTAAACTAATACTTGCTCGGTTTCCGAATAAAAAATTATTCAAAATCTTTGCTCGGTTTGCGGAACACTCGTAAACCACGTTACTCGCAATCCGAGGTTCCACTGTATCTGCCCTGCAATGGATTGGCACCCCATTCAGGGTTCAGTTCAGTTCAATTCAATGTTATTTGTATAGCGCTTTTAACAATTGTCAAGCTTTACACTATCAAAAGAAATATTTACGTTTGTATGAAATGTGAATGCGTATGAATCAAAAATGGTCAGATTGTCCCTGATGAGCAAGATGAGGGCGACAGTGGCAGTAGGAAGAAACCTTGAGAGCCGTCACCAAACCTGAGTGATCAGTGAGATCACCCTGCCTCACCCCCTACGTCTCCTGGGAGAGGCTCCAGGCCCAATGTACCGAGGATAAAGTAGTAAACACCTCGGCGCCATCTCCTTATGTTACTACGAACTTATTCTTTAGAAAAAGATGTTTATTATAAAACTTAATGTTTTACTATAATAATAATTTCAGAAATGAGGTGATGAATAATTTAAAGTAACTTCTTCACTGTTTGTTTTGGTTTCAGGTGAATTTTGGGAAAATCAAAGTATCCGACATGCGTTCATCAGAAAGTTGAGACGTTCTGAAGCGAGGTTTGGACTATAAATACTGAAGAGTGTTAAACACTGAGTGCAGCTGAAGCGGTGTGTGAGTTCAAGCAGGAGGAAACACAGTGTGTGTGTGTCGTGGGTGTCGTTGCAGGTTTATCTTATTTTGGCGGCCCAGCTGTTATTCACAACCTCCGTCGTAGCCGTGTTCACGTTTGTGTGAATATCGTTAATTAACAGACTGAAAACACAACACGCCATCGCACACTCGACACGTGTGTTTATTTCCTACAGCGATCCTGTGCGTCTTTTCATCATGCAGTATCCTGTGGTTTTTCGCCTGTGCTTGTGAGTGCTGGTTATTTATCTGTACTGATCACATACACAAAGTGAAAGCACGTCCTGATGATGATGATGATTTTTATGATTCTTCCTCAAAAGCGCTGTTTTTATCGCCGTATACTTCGGGTTGGTGTGCTGTGAATAAGTAAGGTGAGTTCATATGTTTCTCCTCAAACCAAACACTAAATCAGTAACTTCCCTACGGTTCTGAAAGTCCCTCACACACACTGTACAGATTTACACAAACATCTTTTTGTTTCTGTCTCACAAACGTTCAGATATCCTTAACCTGGGGGTTTGTAAGCCACAGAAAGACGTGTTTAGTCAAGTGTGTGTATTTAATCTTATGCTGAAATTTTCCTTTCTGTCACAGGAGACAGTTTCCTGCGAATTTGGTCCTTCTGTTCATATTTGTAAGTGTTAACACTATACTAAAGTTCAGGCTGTAGGACGGCAGAATGTCTGAATGTTTTAGCCCGAATATTTTTGTTTGCCAGGGATGACTGCATTGTTCTTCTATTCTCTGGTAAAGGAGTGTAGACATGTTCCAGTCTAAATCTGTTTGTCTCTCTCACAGACTCATGACAGGAGCAATATCAAGGTTAGACACACAAATGATGACATTTTATCTCACCTAAATGAAGGTCTAATGGATATGATACTAGTCGCACAAAAGCTTGGGCAGAGGGAACTGTGACATCCTCCTTCAGGGATGGAAATAAGGGAGGCTGGTAACCAATGTAGCACTGGAATGGTGAGAGACTTGTGGCAATGTGGGTATTGAGTTGTGAGCATATGCTCGGCCGAGGGGAGTCTAGACAGGGGGGATAAAGTGGGCAGCTTTGGCAAAGCAATCAATCAGCATGTTGAGGATGCACGTGTTGTCTGAGTCTGAGAGTCCAGTAACATAATTTAGTGTCTGTGGGGAACAGCAAGTGGTCTAAGGACCCTGCCAGGGGTTTGTTGCTGGTCTTATTGTGAGTGCAAATGTCACTGGTGTTTACAAAATGGTGTGTATCTTCTCTGATAAAGTGTGTAGTTGGATGCGTAGTTAGATAAGTGCAAGACTGCGGGATCCGCTGGGGTGACAGGCTAGGCTTGAACTGTGCCTCCATTCTAGAACTTGTTGTCATGCCAAAATTGGTATGAAGAGCTTACCTGGCGGAATCCCTGAAGGACTGGGCTCCTGATCCAATGCCTGCTTGACTGGGCCATTGTAGTAGCAGAATGGTTGACTCAGAGAATTCATCTGTGACTGTGATCTGTCGATTTAAGGTTTGGTATTCTCGTTACCAGGTCGGTAAGACAGGGAGAAGTAAAAATGAGAAAAGAATTAGGACCACCTGGCTTGGCTGATTTGAGTTATTCACATTTTTTAGGGTCTGTGCAGATGGGAAGTGGGACATCAGTCACCTCGTGCCAGTGTCTCCTGTTGCTGGGAGTGTACGACCCCCACACAGGAATCCAAGATGTCCATCTCTACCATGAACTGGAGGGATCCATCTGTAAGAATGAGCACGGAGGTGAACTGGTTCTTTAATTCAGTGAATTAATCTTCTTCCTGGTCAGACCAATGAACGAGGACCTTGGCTGAAGTTAGAGCGATAAGTGGGGCTGATTTCTGATTAACTACCAACAGAAGATTGTACCTTGATACAATCCTGTCTCAGAGGTCTCCACAGAGAAACACTGGAGCTCTTTCAGACTAACCATCGGGTTCTTGGTCACCTCCCTGACTAAGGCCCTTCGATCACTCAGATCTGCTCTAGGAAGAGTCCTGGTGGTCCCAAACTTCTTCCCTTTATGTATGATGGAGGCCACTGTGCTCATCTGGATCTTTAATGCTGCAGAAACGTTTCTGTGCCTTTCCCCAGATCTGTGCCTCGATACAATCCTATCTCAGAGGTCTACAGACAAGTCCGTGGACTTCATGGCTTGGTTTGTGCTCTGACTTGCACTGTTAACTGTGGGACCTTATATAGACAGGTGTGTGTGTGTGTGTCTCTCTCCAAATCAGGAATTTGCCACAGGTGGTCTCCAAACGAGTTGTAGAAACATCTTAAGGAAATCGAGCATCATGGTAAAGGCTGTAAATACTTCTGTAAATTCGATTTTTAGTTTTTTTATGTTTAATAAATTTGCAAAGATTTCAAACGATTTCGAACTTCCTTCATGTTGTCATGATGGGGTATTGTTTGTAGAATTTAGAGGAAATAACATAAACGTCTACATAAGTCTATAACATAAAATGTGAAAAAAGTGAAGCGTTGTGAATACGTTCCAAAGGGACTGTACACGCATTGTGTTGTTGCTCTTTAATATTTCTACATCCTGTGCTCAGTCACCTGACTGGACTCTCAGGTCTGTTAATAAAACTGAACTGAAATGTGATGAAGGTGTTTAAATCTTCCCCGTCCTTTGTGCTTCTAGTTATTACGAGACGAAGGCCGTGTTCTTAGCTATGGGAATAACGGCGGTGGTGTGTGTCTCCGTCACAGTCTTCAGTTTACAGACCAAGGTAAAGATCGTACACACACTCTGAAAACACGTCTTTGTTCAGCCTTATCGAATGGAACTGTTGTCTCACCTTACAATGGCCTTCTGTCCCTCTTAAAACATTTATTTCCTTCTGGTTAAACTGACCCGGAGCGTCTCCCCGACGCAGAACCCCTAAGTCACGCTGCCTGTATATTGTGTGTGTGCTCAGGTGGACTTCACCTCCTGTACCGGTTTCTTCTGTGTTCTGGCCATTGTGCTTCTTATCACAGGCATCATCGCAACCATTGTTCTCTCCTTTCAGTATGTAAGTGTTACTGCTCACTGCAATACACACACACACACACACACATGCTCGCACACATGCACACCTTTGTGCATACACATATTTTTTAAATTAGCAGTATGCAGTGTGTTTCCGACACGTCACACCAGACATCAGCGTTGTTGTGTTAAAGCCACGCCTCCTCTGATTGCTAAGACACACACCTTAATGCTGGACTGCTGACGTCAGCGTCAGTGTGAGTTATCAAACGACGGGCAACGTGCCATGCTGAGGGTCTTCTTATCGGCTTTGTAATGCCATGGCTGTGTGATAGTGCGTACTATAACACACATATACACACTAGCAACACATTCTGTAACATTCAGTACACTCACGATCACTAACTGTGTGTGTGTTCAGTGCTTAATGAAACACTCCTGAATCCTGCAGTAATAACTGAATCTGAAACTGAGGAGTGTTTTCCTCTACCTGTGTTTAGATTCCATGGCTGCACATGCTGTACTCGGCTCTTGGAGCCATCATCCACACTCTGGTGAGTACATCCTCCATCACTCTCACTGTCTGTGTGTGTGTGAGAGAGTGTGTGTGGGTGAGGGAGTGGTAAAAAAATATATACCTGTGAATGTTGAGCTGCTGTAATCACTCTGTGTGTGTGCGTGTGTAAAGCTCCTGGCGTTCAACACTCAGCTGCTGTTGGGGACCCGAGCTCTCAGCATCAGCCCAGAGGAGTATGTGTTCTGAGCTCTGACTCTCTACACTGACATCTTCATGATCTTCCACTTCGTGCTGCAGATCGCTGGCATCAGAAATAAATGACAACACAGACACACTGACACGCGCACACACACACACACACATTCCTGTATGACTAGCAGAGTGAGGACCAGGTAAATGTACTATGGAAGTGAGGACCAAACTTTCTGCAACCTTTCAACACTACTTTTCAACACCAGGTGGTGCTCTGATCACAGTGTCCACGCTGGAAACGTCAAAGGTGAAATAAATGGGCATTTTACCATTGAAGTGAGGATTATTTATGGGGCGGTATTGAGTTAATTCCTGTATAGATTAATTTAAACTACCTTTTTTATGCATGAAGTTTTAAATTAAGGATCACAGATGAACACAATGTCTACACATAAACGTTATGAAATACACAAGAAGTAATTTGTTCACTCCAGGTTTAGCGCGTGTGCGTGTGTGTGTCAAGCGTTTTTAATTCATAAGTCTTCAGCTTTAAGCAACAAGTGTTCATAAGGCTTTTAAAGTTGTTGTAAAAGTGTTTGTAAATTTCCATAAGCCCTGTTGAATGAACACACGAAAACCTAAGAAGACCTTCGTAGATAAAGCGAAGATTTGATGATTGATCTGTGTGATCACGTTTCTCTAATGCGAGGATGATTTGTTCTTAAACATGGTCTTGGTTATTTAAAGTGTTTTGTTATCTGAAGTGGAAATTGTCACGTACGCCTAGGGGAACAACTCTTGCCCAGGGGAACACTGTTTACCCAAAGGAACGGCGTTTGCTTAGCAAGTGTTTGTTGGGGTTTGGAGTTTAGAGATCTCTGTTATATTCATTCTCTGTACCTGCTGTATTCATTCTCCTGAAGGTGTTGGTTTATGTACTGTAGGTCACAATGTGGTGGCTTTTGCTGCCACATAGTGGTCAAACAAAGTAAATAACAGATACACCGTTCTGTCTCGCTCCCCCTTTTGCTATTTGATTATGAAACATCAAATAGTAAATGTTTTAAAGTACACTGTAAAAACTAGATAAATGTTGAATGATTTAATACTGTATTGTTGACTCAACTTCTTACAGTGGGACTTGTTGAGACAACAGGTAACACTGTGTTCTTGAAAACTTTGGAGACACAGACTGA
>JAAGKR010006674.1:3689-13743 GCA_011419295.1 Clarias macrocephalus
TCTGGTGAGATAGTGGAGGGCAACTCAGTGACTCTGACCTGCAGAGGTGATGCTAAACCACCTGTGGAGAACTACACCTGGTTTAAGGGGAAACTATTAATAGAAAAAGGAAAGACATACACCATCTCCAATATCAGCTCAGAGGACAGTGGAGAGTACAAGTGCAAGTGCAGTAATGATGTTGGACATCAGGACTCCAGGAGTGTAACTCTGAATGTACTTTGTAAGTTAAAATTTTGATTACTATGGTGCATTTTGTGGCTTGTTCACATTTAATACATTTAATCATCTTCCTATAACCTCCTGACATAAAAAAAATACTGTACAAAGTAATTCAGTAAAAACAATCATCAATCATTTAACATTTAGCTAATGTGATCTCTAGATCTACCAAAGAATGCATCAGTGTCTATTGGTCCCTCTGGTGAGATAGTGGAGGGCAGTTCAGTGACTCTGACCTGCAGCAGTGATGCTAACCCACCTGTGGAAAACTACACCTGGTTCAAGGGTTTGGCATCAGTAGGAAAAGGAAAGTCATACACCATATCCAAGACCAGCTATGTGGACAGTGGAGAGTACAAGTGCAAGTGCAGTAATAAAGTCGGATATCAGGACACCACCAGTGTAATTCTGAATGTTCTGTGTAAGTTAAGATTGGTTTATTATGGGGCATGTTGAACTTGTTTACATTTAATGATCTTAATCATCATCCTGGAATCTCCTGACATAAAATATACTGTATATAGTAATTTAGTAAAGGCAAATCCAAGGCATTTAATATTCTGCTAATGTGGTATTTAGTTGCACCAAAGAATGCTTCAGTGTCCATCAGTTCCTCTGGTGAGATAGTGGAAGGCAACTCAGTGACTCTGACCTGCAGCAGTGATGCTAACCCGCCTGTGGAAAACTACACCTGGTTTAAGGAGATGATATCAGTAGGAAAAGGAAAGATCTACACCATCTCTAACATCAGCTCTGAGGACAGTGGAGAGTACAAGTGCAAGTGCAGTAATAAAGTCGGATATCAGGACACCACCAGTGTAATTCTGAATGTTCTGTGTAAGTCAAAATTGGTTTATTTTGAACTTGTCCTCATTTAATAATCTTAATCATCATTCTGGAACATATACTGTACATAGTCATTTAGTAAACGTGATCCCAAATCATTTAATATTCTGCTATTGTGATCTCTAGATCCACCGAAGAACATCTCAGTGTCCATCAGCTCCTCTGGTGAGATAGTGGAGGACAGTTCAGTGACTCTGACCTGCAGCAGTGATGCTAACCCACCTGTGGAGAACTACACCTGGTTTAAGGAGAATGAATTTTCAGCTGTAGGATCTGGACAGAGTTACAGAGCTCTACAGAGTGGACAGTACTACTGCGAGGCTCAGAATAAACACGGCTCTGAGAGATCAGCTGCAGTGTCTGTCCCTTTTAAAAGTGAGACATTGGATTTGTTTTCTATTCACTGATTTTTTTTTTTTTTTACCCAATATACAGTGAGCTGAATAATTCTTATTATATATATGGCAGTGATGGCTCAAACAGTCAAAGCTGTAGGTTATTGGGTTACTGATTGGAAGGTCTGGGATTTGAGCCTCAGCGCCACTGTTGAGCCCTCATGCAAGGCCCTTAACCCTATCTGTCCCAATGGTGCTGCACCCTGTGATCTGACCCCAGCTTCCTAATTGGGATATGTAAAAATCTAATTAATAAATTATTTATGCTGTAAGGTACATGTGACAAAGAATTGAGTCTTAATTTTAATTGAATGTAGTAAAGAACCACTTAAGAAATGTGTGAAGTCAAGCCTTTCAAATGTAATTCAAGGGGTTTGACAAAAGTGTGGCATTACTTATTTAGAAATTACAACCATCCTGATAAACACACACACACACACGAGGGACCATAAATAATGTGATATCTGTAATAATTCATTGTTGTGGAGAACAGTGGACAAATGGCAACTTAAAAAAGAAGAAAAAAAAACACTTTTGGAAAAAAACAATTATGGAACTGACTGTAATAGTGTGTGTGTGTGTGTGTGCATTTGTGTCTGTCATATCAGGTCATTCTATAATTGCGTATGTGTCTCTTGGAGTTGGACTTTTTGGCCTTGCAGCTCTTCTCTCTGCACTATTCTGCTTGAGGTGAGACTATTTGTGCTGGACTTGTACATGCACTTGTTTTGTACTATTGTATTTACATTAAATGATGGAGTGTATTGTTAATTAAAATTAAATTTTTTTTTGGCTGATTTTAAGCAGAAGCAGGAGACAGAGGAAACAAAAAGAAGAAGATGAATCCCAGGTGAGTATGTTGTAGGTGGAGAAGGAGAGACGCTCACCATAGTGTTCATAGTGTATAGTCAGGAATATTCAAGGGAAACGTTCTCTCTCTCTCTCTCTCACACACACACACACACACACACACACAGTCTCTTTTTTAAAAAACAAACTTTTAAATCTCCACCCATGTTTTCAGAACGCTGGGCCGAGTGCTAAAGACGAGACGTACACAGCTCTTGACCCCACAGGCTGGACGTCTGATAATGTGCATCACACACTTACAGTAAGTGTTTAATAAATAAATAAATAAATAAATAAATAGAGCTTTAAGGAAAACATTTTTAATTCACCTTTTTTTTTTATCCTTAACCTCCTTCAACATCTTTAAATTAGTATATTTACCCAGTAGGTGCTGGTTTATTGCTTTTGGCAATTAATTATGATTTTATTTAATTAATGTAGCCTACCTGGGGTTAGCATTTTAGCAGCTAGCTTTTGCTCATTTGGCAGTCGAGTGATTAAAAGTTATGACATTTAAACATATTAAAGTCAGCTCATTATAGTTACCAACAATGAGATTTCAAATACTGATGAGTCATTGCACAGCTACTTTTTATGTTACATCAGCGGGAATCCAAGCTTCGTGCTGAGTGGCTTATGATAACTGTTAAACGCCCTTCTGTTCTCTTACAGACTTTTCATCCCAGGCTTCCTGCTGACACACACACATCGTCTGACTATGAGACTATAGCAGTGAATTGTAACAGTTTATCCTCTAATGTAACAACAAACGAAAATGTTTATTCATAGATTATTATTATATTAGACTTATTTGTAATGCTTATAAGGAGGTGTGAATGTACTGGGGTTACTGTTCATTGTGTGAGATCTTCCCCTAAAAATACAGTGAGTGAGCAAAACAATTGACTAAGCAATTGATTCAAATGACTACGCAGTTTGTCATGTGGGCTCTTGGTTAACTGCACCGCTTCTTGGTTTGGGTCAACTGATATTTTAAACCAGTTAAACATTTTAGAAAAATGTAAATATTTAAATAGTGCTTATTTATCCAGTCAATAAATTTGATATACACATAGTTAAAATAATTATAATCTATAATAACTTTATTTTAAGGTTGAAAATAAATAAATAAATAATAAGTATTAAGTATTACAAAATACATTTCTCTTATTGTGCCTTCTTGAACTTCCATGTCAGGCACAAAAACTACAACTAAAAATAGCCTGAGAGGATAAGTATGTGGTTGCTGATGTAGAAACTTTTGTTTCCTCTTTTTTTTTAACTATTTCTGACATTTGAACTAATTAGCATATCATAAAAAGGGGGGGGGGGGCATATTTTATTATGTGTAAAAAAGAAAAAGAAAACTTAGTTATTTGGACTGAGGCAGAGTATTTTTGTCTTGTGTGTAATAAACTCATTTTTGATCTGTTGTGTAACTGTGTTTTTACCTTGCATGCTTCATGCTAAATCAAATAAATGACTGAAAACTGTTTTTCTAGAAAAAAACAAAACAAAAGAAAAAACACCTAGAACCTACCATGTTTATGCATAAAGTGAAGTGCATGCATTGTGTAGGGGACATTTTAACACATCAGTCCACTGTGGGAATAAATAAACCCACGGCCTCGAGGAAGTGAAAAACACACCACCAAACACATACAGTGTACGTTTGAAAATGTTTATCACATTTAAAATAATTAATGTATTTCTGTTATGAGTATGTGTCCTACTGATTTATATAGTGTATTATAATACTTTCTGAGAACTGCAAGCATTAGACACTGTATCGTGAGGGATGCAGTGAGAGGATGATCTTTGTTAAAGAAAGAAAGAAGAAAGAAAGAAGTGAACTCACCTATCCCAAGAGTCTTCAGAGTCAATGTTGAATTGTTCTGTAGTGCAATACTGCTGCTCTACACATGAGGCAGTCATGAGTCATGCCCTCACTCATCGCCTATACCACTTTATTCTGTATTCAGGTCATGGCGGCCCTGGGGCTAATCACAGGAGTGTTAGAGTACGAGGCGAAGTACACGCTGGACAACATCTGCCAGAAAATAGTGTGTGACCACATTTTTTGGAGCAAACACACCAAACTTAAACCTCTGCTACACGAATGCACTCATTCCAGCATTTCATTAGTGTTGGCATACAATCAAGCCACATCCATCTTATCTATATCTAAGAACCATCTGGAATAAGAATAAACATCCAGTTTTCTTCATCTTTCTTTGTTCTGATCCTGAAGCTGTATCAAAATGTCTACGTGTGTTATATGTGTTGAGTGTGTACAAGGCGTTCATAAACACAGTAGAGACTTTTAAAAGCACACAGATGAAACATGCAACTACATTTAAATATTCTTTTAAAATACTGTAATACTAAGAATTTGGAAAGAAAAAATACTGAAAAACACACAATTATATTTTGACATAACGTATCACGGAATATATGGAATGTATATGGAATCTATTATTATGTATCTCAATAATTCCTAGCAAATATAGACAATCAGGAAAAGCTTTTGAATTTGAGAATACAAAAGTACAACCTGACTAAAGGGGAAAAAATGCTGTCTGTGTTCAGGAAGTGTACACACACATACTATGTGTATGGAGATTTAGTAACTTTAAGTATTTAAAAAAAAAAAACTTGAAAGAAAAAAGAAAAAAAAATAGGAAATTTTACTACTATATTCAACCACATGTTACTGCATGAGCACGACTGTCTCTGCACCAGAGTGAAACTGCATTGTGTAGAGGACGATTTAACACATCAGTCCCGTGTGTAAACATATAAACCCACAGCCTTCACAACTGAGGAGATGAAACAACACACACAGTATGTTTGATTTTTTTTTTGTCACATTTAAAATACTGAATTTATACGTCTTGTATTATATGTGATTATTACTTATAATCTTATACATTTACTGAGTCATATAGTTTATTATGAGACTTTGTCATCATAGTATAAAGTGAGCCACTGATCTTTATTTAAGAAAAAAAAAAGAGAAAAAAGGCCTGGCACATTGCTTATATTGATCTAATGTTGATCCTAGTCTTTACAAATACTAATCCTTGCTAATGCTTACTCTAGTTGAAGTCTACTCTAGAGCTCATTGTCTGGAGGCTGATCTCACCTACAATAAGAGTCTAAAGTGTCTTTTTTTTCTGTAGTGCAAAACTGAGACAGTTGTGAGAAATCAGTGTTTTTTTAATTATTTATTTTTTTCTAAACATTATTTGCACATCTCAAACTTATTTTAATTCCTTTTATCACTCAGAAGTGTGTATTACTTACATCATTGGGTTGAGTGTGCATTGTAAAGAGGATATGGATACAGGAGGATACAGGTTAGCACTGTGGCCTCGCACCTCAAAGACCCCAGGCTTACAGAGACCCTGTATAGAATAAGACATACAAACATGGACAACATTTTTGGTACCCATCTGTTAAAGAAAGAAAAATCCACAATGATCACTGAAATAACTTAAAACTAAAGTAATAATAAATGAAAAAAATACAGAAAATTAACTAATGAAAATCAGGCATTGCTTTGAATTGTGGTTCAACAGTGTCACAAGCAACCGGAGGATAAACAGAAAAGCCTTAGCAGTTAGCCCGTGTAGCGTGGATGGTAAACCCAAATGAGGAAGCAGCGCGAGTAGGCAGGATAACCACGCGTTTAGTTTAAGTACTCTCTTACGCAAAGAGCAAGGATCTACACAAATAAACCCGCGTTCTAGCAACACACACTCAATCAAAGAAGCAACCCGAATCGGTGAGTACTCACAGAATGGTCGGTGTAGCGTCAGCAAAGGCATGGGCGAACTCACTGACTGAGCTATGTGAAGCGCCATCTTGTTTCCTTTTATGCTTCCTGAAACGCGACCATATTACTTCCGGGTCCTAGTGCCGGTCGCGGTGCGAGTGCGCATGACAAACAGAAGAATTGGAAAAATCTAATTGGCCTGGTTTCAAATTACGAAAAAATTTTCATATTTATTCCTTGTTACAGATTTCTGTAAATTTCAAGTAGACTTCTGTGTCAACTGGTATTTTGGGCCACTCATCAAATGGCTCTAGCTGTCCCAGGTTTGAAGGGTGCCTTCTCCAGACTGCATGTTTATCTCTTTCCTGTTCAATATGATTTAGATCAGGGCTCATAGAAGACCACTTCAAAATAGTCCAAGGGTAGGCAAGTTCGGTTCTAGAGAGCCCTAATCAAATGCACCTGAACAAGCTAATCAAGGTCGTCAGGATTACTTAGGCCATGTCCACATGTAGCCAGGTATTTTTAAAAATGGAGATTTTTATCTGCGGTTTTCGCCTTTCGTCCACACGCAAACGACGTTTTTGGTCATTGAAAACGGAGCTTTTCCAAAACTCAGTGGTGTAGGGCGAAGATGGGAAACAGAGATTTTGGCTTGTTGTAATGGCACCTTGTGCCAATGATGTAATTGTCTGTGTGCTCGTCTCCTTGATTTGATGTCAGCTTTGTTTTTGGGGATATTTTGTGCAAGAGCTGACGTATGTACAGTAAACTAGTGACTGTGTTAACGTTGCGTACTGGACTGTTTACATGCGTGTACATACACGCGCAGTTACTCACACATTACGTTAATGAACAGAGGTGCCTGAATGTACTGCTAAGCTCACTGCTGCTACATACTGTACAAAACTCTGACTACACACACAGACCCCGCAGACAGTGACGGTGGTTTGGGACGAGACCCGGTCGGACTTCTACAAAGCACAACAGGTAATGACATTTTGTCTAGGCTTCTGATTGGCCCCCTGTTGATTAAGGAAGCACTTAACAGTGCATAACAGGGCGTTTTGTGTTTTCATGTGGACAAAGATATTTTTAAACCCGAGGTTGTGTGGACAGAATCATTTGTAAAAACGAAGAAGAAAAAATCTCTTCGTTTTTATAAATACGAGTATTACAATATTTTAAAAAATTCCAGTCTTGCTTTTTTATGATTTGAGTCCTCCTTAGTTGTCCACTTTGCATTAAACTGCAGTGGATGGTGCAATCTGACACTGATGTACCTTGACCTTGGAGTTCATCTCTAATCTCTTAGGTTACCATTCATATTATCTGTCTCTTTAATTTGTCCTCAGTTTTCCACTTGCAGCCACATCCAGGTAGGTTGGAAACAGTCTTGTGGAACTTAGACTTTTGAATAATTTGTGCATCTATGGTCACAGGAACATCAAGCTCCTAGGAGATTGTCTTATAGCCTTTACCTTTAACATGTTTGTCCATAATTGTTTTGCTTACCTCCTGAGACCTCTGTCTACCCAGAAAATTTAGCCCTGGAAAAGTAATGGACTGTTGGTTTCCTACTTCGCAATTGTCTTTGGTTATTCGGTCAATTCCTGTTTAGGCCACAAGCTGGGCCTCATCTCAATGCAACACTATGTGCTAAACTTTATATTCTCTGTGAACTATACAGAATGAAATTACTGTATTACACTACAATTCCTTTAAATACTATAGTTAAATATAATAAAACTGAATGTAACATTGTGTGAAAGACTGTGAAAAAATTTACAATTCCAGACAAAATAGATTTATTTAATGTTAAGGAAATATATAAATGGAAGCCTCTGTTTGTGTAAGAGGGAATAAAAAGCAGTTCTTTCCACATGACTGAGTGACATCAACTCAACAGCTCCTCTTTCAGGCCAAAGCAGTCACAGCAGGAGAAGGCCATAAGAGAGACATATTAACCCAGTGTTAGTTATGGCTTTACAGGACTGTACACACTGATACACATCGGCATCATGATTTAGATTTTTACTGAATCCTATAAGACATATTGAGGATGAGGTTTAATTTTTAATGTATTGAAGTACAAATTAATAAATAAAACAGAAAACACATAAAATAAATTTTAAAAATAACATATTATTGCATGTTATGAACACGATAATGGTAAATGATAATACATAGTTTTAAATTACATTTATAACTTATTGACCAGCAAAAACATATTAACATAATATCAAATAACATGCTATCATATAGCATGTTGCAGGTAGTTGTCACTTTCACAGACCTTTGTTGGATTGGATCATATTAAAAAAAAAAAAAAAAAAAAAAAAAGCTTTGCATCTTTACCTTTATGCCTTAAATGAATATCAGTGCTTTAGCGGAAAGCAATTTAGATTTCAGACCCTGAGTTATGATGTGAAAGTTATAATGAACCAATGTTAAGTCTCAGTCTCGGGTTGGGCTGTACAGGAAAATAATGGTTCGGGGTTCTATTTAAAACTGTATGAAAATTGTGCTATATAGTGAAAAGAACAAGTCAGATACAGTGGTACAAACAAAATAAAAATTAAACTTTTAATACTGACCTGTAAATAGCCATTTATCAGGTGATTAAGAATCATTACTACTAGTATAAAATAAAGTCCTGACTCACATCACATCCAGTCAGCAGCTCCAGTCAGAAGTGCTGGAAAAGACTTGTTGAGAATGGTCCAATCACATGAGCCCAAATATTTGAAGACAATATTGATTTGCTAAGAACAAAAGTGGGAGGGTTCAGGGCGCACAGAGCTGCGACGCAGGATGATTTGAAAAGATCCAATTAGAGCTCAGCCTCTGCATATGTAGGCACGTCAAAAATTTATGTGCCTACATAGATACTCGTTTAGATTTATTATTATTATTATTATTATTATTATTATTATTATTATTATTATTATTATAAATAAATTATATTAAAATATAGTGGAATATTGTGACTAAATTACTTTATTTCATTATTAAATAAATAATTATTATGTTAAATAATTACATGTTAAAGTAGCATTCTTCTCTGCCTAACTTTAGGGGGAGGGGGGTTGGCGCCCCTGCGCCCCGTTTTGCCCGGCCGTCACTGAGTCAGAAACAGTAATTTACAAAAATGTGAGGTTTGTATGACTTTACAAAAATGCACATGTAAATAAAGATACAGACACAACACCAGGTTCAGCTTCAGGGGGAACCCAGGCCAAAATAATAAACAAAAAAGGTATCTGTATTTTAGAAGCTAGTTTACCTATCAAACAAAACAAAAAAACTTCCTAAACCAAAAACAGTAAATACATCTGGACAGAATATACACACACGTGCGCGCGACAAAGCACAGCGACGCAGACATATACAAAACGCATACAGCGACCAACATGTTGAGGGTTGTAACACCAATTTTTACAGATTCCTACTGTGAATGGAAACTACAGTTTAATCCTGATAAATATTAAACCTTATCTAATGTTCTCCAGATGTTTTGAATAAACTTGTCATGATCTGTGATCTTGGTATTTTTTTATTGTAGAAGGCAGTTTTGGCAGAATTCACGGTAAGAGACAAGATTTGCATAAAGCTGTGATTTCTTCCAAATTCTCTTTGCAGTTCTTAATTTTCTTCTGTTGTTGCACAATTCATTGGATAGTCAAGGGGCAGGACAAAAAGTCTTCCTTAGTTTAGAGGACAGAAGGCATACAAGGTCTATGGATGAGGAGAGAGAGAAGAAGACCGTATCTGTTGCAGTCTCTGGTGGTAGAGAGGAAAAGGAGTCTGAATCTGGGATGGATGAAGGGTATATAAAGAAACAGAGGAGGACGAGGGAGTGAAGGTTTCTGTGGGTAAAAGATACATTTTGGTGGTTAGCTTTAGACAGTATAAGAAGGGTGATGGTGAAGGATACCCTTCCTTGTATGTGTGTGTGTGTGTG